>CAIGRO010036677.1:0-14755 GCA_903798355.1 Fraxinus baroniana | reverse complement strand
AAAGGCCGAGTTGGTGAAATCACTTATGAAAAGATAAAAATGCAAATTGAAAGTAAAAATAAACACTTCGCGTCACAAGCAAACAAAGATCGGAGGAGCGTGACATTCGAACCAGGAGATTGGGTTTGGGTACATCTTATAAAAGAACGCTTTACAGAACAAAGGAAATCAAACTTGCATCCAGAGGAGATGGTCCATTTCAAGTCTTGGAGAAAGTCATTGACAATGCTTACAAATTGGATCTTCCGGGTGAGTATAATATTTCAGCAACTTTTAATGTGTTTGATCTCTCTTTTCGATGCAAGTTCAAATTCGAGGACGAATCCTTTTGAAGAGGGGGGATGATATGATCTAGAAGTTGAGCCCGACGAGGGAAGCCCGAGATAGGACCCGTTGATTATCGAAGGAGGTCCAATGACACGTTCAAGGGCAAAATGGGCAAAAGAGGCGATGGAATTGCTTGATCAAGCTATGATAGATGAAGTTTTAAAGTTAACAAGTCAAGGAACAAGTTTCATGTTGGGTTCGGAAGAAGAAACCAAATGGATCAACTCGATTCAAGCAGCAAACGAGCAGTGTGGATGTAAATGGGTATAACTTTAAGCTCGGTTGTCAAATTTTCACCCATGTATACATTCCAGAAATGGAACGAAAGTTTGCACAAGGTCATGTTTTTCATGGTGCTTTTGGGCTTGCAGTTGCACAGAAACATGTCGAGAACAAGTTGGTGGAAAACTTTCTTTCGCAGACTAGAATTAAATTTTCTTTCCAATTTTACAATATTTTGTAACCTAATTATGTTTTTACTAAATTTTCTAGCCATTAGTATAAATAGGACTTCATTATTTAATGTATAAACCTTTTAACAAATTTATTATTGAGATATATTCGAGAGGCTATTATGCTTTTCAACTTCGTTCTTTTTAGAACAATCTGAACTTATCAAGANATAAATAGGACTTCATTATTTAATGTATAAACCTTTTAACAAATTTATTATTGAGATATATTCGAGAGGCTATTATGCTTTTCAACTTCGTTCTTTTTAGAACAATCTGAACTTATCAAGAGGATTCTTGTGGCGTTCAACACCGAGTGCATATCAACGTATTGTGTAATCAAGAGGTCTTTCAAAGACTATTTTTGATTGGTTGCTTGATTCATTTAATTTTTGGTTCAAACTCAAAATCGGGATTATCTTTTGGACTTTCTTGGGATCTTCAATCCTGTTGTGGGTTGCATAGTGTTCGTTGCTACATGGTTCTCATAAGTGAGTCGGGCCTTTGGTTAGTAGGTCTACAATTTGATCTGAGGAAGGCATATAT
Organism: Fraxinus baroniana; assembly: GCA_903798355.1. Lineage (NCBI taxonomy): Eukaryota > Viridiplantae > Streptophyta > Magnoliopsida > Lamiales > Oleaceae > Fraxinus > Fraxinus baroniana. Next base: position 13,430 of record CAIGRO010036677.1, on the reverse strand, counting down.
CTCACTTCCAGTTCCTTTGCAAGTACTTTTTCTCTGATTAAATGAATGTCCAATTCTATGTGCTTTGTTAGCATGGTATACTGGGTTTGCTGCTAAGGTGCCTACACTAATGATATCACACCATAAGACTGGAGTAGATGCTTGTGGGAGTTCCAGTTCTTTAAATAATGATAGAATCCAAGCAATTTCTGAAGCGACTGATGTAAGAGCTCTTTACTCTGACTCTGTACTTGACCTTGCAACTACATGTTGTTTCTCTGAAGACCAGGGTATAAAGTTGTCTCCCAAGTAAATGCAATAGCCCGTTGTTGATCTTCTATCATCAGGATATGAGGCCTAATCTGCATTTGAGTATCCATTCAGATTTAATTTGTTGCTTCTTCCCCTTGATTCATTGTTCCTTTAAGATATCTTAACACTCTCTTCAGTGCCTGCCAATGTGTGGATGTTGGTATTGCAAAAATTGGCTTAACTTGTTTACAACAAATGTAATGTTTTGGCCTGGTGTGTGTGAGGTATTGCAGTCCTCCCACTATACTTCTTTAAATTGAGGGATCCTTCAACACCCCCATTAGTTTTGAACATTGTTTTGCCTGCAAGAATAGGTGTAGGACAAGGTTTCAAGTTTTACAACTCAAATTTCTTAATTAGATCAGCATTATATCTTGTTTGTGTAAGATGAAGTCCTGAATCATGCCACAACACTTCAAATCCAAGAAAATGATGAAGTCGCCGATCTTTCAGTGCAGATTTTTTGTTCAATGTATTTATGAATCCTTGCAACAGCTCCTTGTCATTACATGTCACAACGATGCCATCTACGTAGATAAGTGCAAAGATAATCTGCCTTTCATTCTTGAAGTAAAATAGTGATATGTCTGCCATTGATTGCTTGAACTTCCAGCTTAAGAATGTTGTTTTCAACTTGTCATACCAGGCTCTAGGTAACTGCTTCCATCCATAGAGTGCCTTTTCTAGTTTGTATATGTAATTAGGCTTTGATTTGTTTATAAATCCCTCTAACTGGTTCATATAAACCACCTCTTCAAGCTCACCATTCAAGAAGGCGCTGTTAATGTCAACTTGCCTAATAGTCAAGTCCTTTGAAACTGTCAGAGTGAGTATGATTTTTAAGGTTGATGGTTAATAACTGGACTGAACGTTTATAGAAGTCTATTCCAGGAGCATGATGAAAACCTTTGGCTACCAGTCTTGCTTTGAAGGTCTGTACTGATCCATCAATGTTGTGTTTGACTCTAAAAATCCATTTATTCCCTATTATGTTGTAGATTGGTGAGGAGGCACAAGTTGGAGGTTCTAGTTTTTATTAAAGCATTGAACTCTTCTTCCATAACTTTCTTCCAATCTTTATTCATCATAGCATCTTTTACACTTTTTAGGTTCTGAAGGCTCTGAATTGTATTCAATTGATTTTCCTAAGTAAACCTTAGGTTTAAACACCTTAGCTTTTCCTCTAGTGATCATAGGATGCTCCATTAGATTTTTTTTTTCTCTTTGTTGAGGTCTCTCTTCAAACTCATTGTCAATTGGTTGCCGATAACTTTCAAGCTTTTCGTCATTTCGAGGCACAACAAGTTCTGTTTCAACATTTTCCTCATTACCATTTCTATCAGGCCTTTCAGAGCTATCACCATTGATCATGTTTTCATGCTGATTGTCACTTAAGCCAGAAGGTACTCAACATGAGTTGCTTCAAGATGAGTTGTATTAGTAGGACTTGAAGTAGAAATCGAGTTGTTTAGTTCAGAAGGCAAATGGAAATATGACACCACTGTTTCAAGCACTACTGACTTTGATTGGTTGTTGACAGAGAATAAGGACTCAAATGGAAACTCCAATTCATTGAAAACAACATGCCTTTAGATGTATAATTTTCCTGTTGAGCTCACGCATTTGTAGCCTTTATGGGATTCACTATAACCAAGAAAAACACACTTTGTGGAGTGAAAGCTAAACTTGTGTCTTTGGTAAGGTCTTAAGCAAGGATAACAAGCATACCCCAAGATGCTTTATAGTGAGGTTCCTTTTTGTACAAAGCTTGGTAAGGATATTGCATTTTAAATGTGTGTGTGTGTGTGTAGGCAACCTATTTATGATATGTACGGCAGTTTAAAAGGATTCTCACCAATATTTTAAGGGCAATTTGGCTTGAACTAAAAGTGTTAGGCCAGTTTCAGTTATGTGCCTATGTTTTCTCTCTATTCTTCCATTTTGGGTTGATGTATTGCGTGGGTTGACATATGGTTAATCTAAAACCTCGAAGTTTTTATTATAACAAACAAGTTGATCTTATTTACTAACAAGTTGAATTCTAGTAACTATAGTTTTTCAACGCGCACAAAAGAATCAATTCAATGGCCTTCAAAAAAAGCAAAAGCTATCATCGCCAATCGAACTCTTGAAGAAAGTCAAAGATCGAAGCCACATTCAAGAAATCAAGAACTAAACTTTGGAGCAAGGTCAAATACTTTTTTTCTTAGCAAAAAATATAAAGGTATAGTACACCTCGATATATGGTATGAATACTCAAAACCATTTCATGCATTAAAAAGTGATTCAAAAATGATATTTTGATCAAGTGAAAAATGACTTTTAAAACCTAACTTTTGGACTTTTGAAAAGTATGGACTTAAAAAGTTAGTAAAAAATGCTTACCAAAAGACCATACTTTTCAAAACTCACAAAGCAAAACAAAAAATCAAGAAAATGGACCGCCACCGCATGGGGAGGTCGACCGAAAATGCTTCAACGGTTCGATTTTTGACCGTTTTGACTTCTGATTTTTTCCGAACAAATGATCATTTTGGTCATCCGAAAATTGACGGTCGACCAGACCGGTCATTCGGTTGACCGAAACTTTAGCGTTTTTCATCTCTGTAAATACCAACTTACTTTCTCATTTATTACAATTTAAGAGCATTCAATTGATTTTCTTGTGAGCTAAAATTGCATTGATTTCTCACCTCATTTATTATCATCAAATCGTTCTATATTTGAAAACTTTTAATTGATCTCAACTTTGAAAATCATCTCATTCATCAAAGTTTTTCAAATCTAACTTTTGAGCTCAACATTGTAAAAGGATTGATACTCTTTGGTTGTAAGTCACCGGAAGCGTTGTAAAGGGTTGAATTGTACCATAAGTCAATCAACATAGTGAAAAAGGCATTGCTCGTACAAAGAACTTAGCAACAGGGGTCGTAGATCACTGCATTGGATCAAACCTCCATAACTATATCGTTTGCACTTTCTATCCCTTTTACTTAAAGCTTTTACTTTGTATAAATACGTTGTTCCACTTACTTGCTTATTTGTGTTTAGTTGTGTTCCATTATTTGCTCGCATATTATATTAAAACTTGAGTTATTAATGAAATTTTTTTTATAATCAATCCGCCCCCTTCTTGGTTAGTCAATCTTGGACTTTTAATTGGTTTCAGAGCAATGTACTCGCATTTTTAGAGATTTCACAATCTTGAATAATGGCTAACACCATGTTTCAAAATCTTGAGGGGCATTCCACAAGCCGACCTCCTTTCTTTGATAGCACACACTACAATTATTGGAAGGCTAGGATGATAATCTATGTTCAATCAATTGATTATAATATTTGGGAAATAATTGAATATGGTCCCTATGTAGGTACAAAGACAATTAAGATTGATGGAAGACCCGTCAAAGTATTCCTAAACCTAGAGAGGAATACGATGAAGAAGATAAAAAAAAAAATTGTCAAGAAATGCTAAGGCCAAAAATTTCCTTTATTGTGCACTAGATAGAAATAAATTTAATAGGATTAGCACGTGTGATTCGGCCTATGTTGTTTGGAATGCTCTCGAAGTTACTCATGTTGGGACATGTAAGGTTAAAGAAACTAAAGTAAATATGTTAGTTAAGGAATTCGAAAATCTCTTTATGAAACAAAATAAATCTATTGTAAATATGATTACTCGTTTTACCAAATTGTGAATGGTTTAAAAGGTTTTGACTGCAAATATACTAACAGTGAACTTGTAAGCAAAATGGTTAGGCCACTCTCAGAGGAATGGAGCCCAATACGAATGTTGATAGAAAACACCAAGGATGTGAATACATATCCCTTGGAAGAACTTTATGGAACCTTGATGACCTATGAACTCAACAATGCCGAAATCAAGGAAAAGACAAGAAAAAGCAAAGATGAATCAAAAGAGGCTCCAAAACGTCAAATTGCTCTAAAAACGATAATCGAAGAAGAAACAACAAACAACAACATGAGCGATGAAGAGCTCGATGATTTAGTCTTCCTCGTCAAGAAATGGAGAGGATTCCGGAATAATAGAAAATTTCAAAAGGAATGATAACAAAGGAGAAGAAAGAAGTAAGAAAATAATTTGCTACGAGTGTGATAAACCAGGTCACAAAAGAACCGAGTGCCCGAACAAAAAGAAGAATATCAAGAAAAGGCACTCCAAGCTACTTGGGACGATAGTGATGATGAAGACCAAAATGAAAGCTATCATTAAGATGAAATCACCAACATGTGCCTCACGACACTTGCAGATGATGTAAGTTCGAAAGAAAAATATTCTTACGATGAATTATCTAGTTCTTATGATAATTTACTTGAAAATTTTGAAAAACTTACTTTGAGCTACTCTATTCTTAAAAAGAAAAGCTCTTTATTGAAAGATGAAGTAAAAAAGATTTTGGAAAAACAAAAAGAAAATGTTGATAAAAATTTATTAGCTAAGGAAAACACTTCTCTAAAAGAAAAAGTTGAAGATTTGACGAAAATCATTTTTAAATTCACCGAAAGAAAGATAAATTTTGATTTAATGCTTGGAAATCAAAAATACATTTTTGACAAAGGAGGAATTGGATTCAAACCCTCTTTGAAACAAGAATTTCTCAAAAACATGTTTGTTAAAATTTCAAATATCACTTGTATCTTTTGTAATAAAAGTGGACATTTTGTGTTTAATTGTTTAGCTAAAAAGAAGTTATAATTTGAAACCAAAAATAAGTGGTTAGAGAATCCTCAAAAACTAACTAGCAAGGACCCAAGTTTGTATGTGTACCAAAAATCAAAAATTAAATTGTACTTGTAGGTACTGAAGAAAACAAAGAACAATTGGTTTTTGGATAGCGAATGTTCATAGCACATGACCGAAGATCTATCGCTACTATCAAACTTCAAAAAGAAGAATGGAGGTCATGTAATATTCGAAGACAACGCAAAAGGATAAATTGGCATTGACAACATTGGTAATCATTCATCCCCTCTATTGAAAACGTTCTATTAGTTGATAACCTCAAGCATAATTTGCTAAGTATTAGTCAGTTATGTGATAAAGGTTACAATATAAAATTCGATTCTTCCAAATGCCTAATTAAGGATGCTATATCGAAAGATGTGATTTTCGTAGGAAGCCAAAATAATCTGTTTATATCATGAATATTGAATATGAAAATAATGAACACTGTTTACTTGGGTTAAATGATGAAATAGGGCTATGGTATATAAGACTAGGCCATGTTAACATGAATCTTATTTCAAAAATTTCCAAAAATTGTATTGTGAAAGATTGCCAAATTTGAAATTTGAAAAAGATAAAATTTGTGATGCATGCCAATTCGAAAAACAAGTAAAAAGCTCTTTCAAACCAAAATTTTTCTCTTCAACCACAAAGCATTTGCAACTTCTCCACATGGATTTTATTGGACCATCAAGAATGGCTAGTTTAGGCGGTAAACACGCCTTTGTTATCGTTGATGGTTTTTAAAGATTTACATGGGTCATATTTTTAAGTGTAAAAGATGAAGCCTTAAAAGCTTTTAAACAAAAAAGGTTGAAAATGAAAAGGGCTACACTATTACAACTATTAGAAGTGACCTGGTGGAGAGTTTGATAACCTTTCTTTTGATGAGTTTTGTAACGAAAATGGATATGAACATAATTTTTCTGGTCCTAGAACTCCTCAACAAAATGGTGTAGTAGAAAGGAAGAATCGTACATTGCAAGAAATGGCTAGGACTATACTAAATGAGAATAAACCTAAGTATTTTTGGGCTGAAACCGTTAACACCGCATGTTACATTATAAATAGAGTTTCGGTAAGTCGTAAGAAGACTAAAACTCCTTACGAGCTTTGGAAAAATAGAATTCCCAACATGCTTAATTTGGGCAATTTTGACTTAAAATCCAATGTTGGAGTTTTTCTAGGATATTCATCGTCTAGTAAGGCTTATAGAGTCTTCAACAAAAGAACTATAGTTGTTGAAGAATCTATGCATGTCACTTTTGATGAAACTAACCTTCTTAATCGTGAGAAATGTATTGATGATGATGTAGGTTTGGAAACTCCTTTCAAACAAATGAATATTCAAGACCAAAAGAGAGGAGTGTCTAATGAAGAACAATCAAAAGAGCCCAACGACCAAGAAAGTGAGAAAAGCCAACCAAAGCACAAAGTGATCCCACATTACCAAAGGAATTGAAATTCGTTTCCTCTCATCCAAAGAAGTTAATAATAGGTGATCCCTCAAAAGGGATCACTACTAGAACTTTTCTTAGAAATCATCTTGGTAGTTGTACATTCATCTCACAACTTGAACCTAAATTTTTTAAAGAAGTCGAGTTTGATGAGTTTTGGATTCTAGCAATGCAAGAAGAACTAAATCAATTCGAAAGAAACCATGTTTAGGATTTAGTTGTTAGACAAAATAATCAAACTGTAATTGTACTAAATGGGTCTTTAGAAATAAACGAGATGAAAATAGAATTATTGTGTGTAAGAAGGCTAGATTAGTGGCCCAAGGTTACAATCAAGAAGAAGGCATTGATTATGAAGAAACATTTGCACCGATTATTAGGTTAGAATCCATTCGCATGCTTTTTACATTTGCATGTCATAAAAATTTTACTCTTTATCAAATAAATGTTAAAAGTGCGTTTTAAATGGATTTATTTAAGAAGAAGTGTTTGTTGAATACCTACCCGGCTTTACAAATCACAAGTTTTCAAACCATGTTTTTAAACTTAGAAAATCTATTTACGGTCTAAAACAAGCTCCTAGAGCTTGGTATGAGCGGTTGAACAAATTTCTACTCTCAAATGATTTTTCAATTGGAAAGGCGGATACTACTTTTTTTTTATTAAAACTCATAAAGAAGGTATACTTATTGTTCAAATTTATGTGGATGACATTATTTTTGGAGCAACAAATATTCATCTTTGTAAAGAATTTTCGAAAAATATGAGCATGAAATTTGAAATGAGAATGATGGGAGAACTTAAGTTCTTTCTCTAACTTCAAATTAAACAAACATGTGATGTCATATTCATAAATCAAAATAAGTACATATTAGACATGTTAGAGGTTCGAAATGAATGATTTAAAGCCAATGAATACTTCGGTGAGCACATCCATAAAGCTTGACGAAGATGATCAAGGTATTTTCGTTGACGTCACTAAATATCGAGGTATGATCATATCCCTTCTTTATTTAACCGCTAGTATGCCCGATATTATGTGCTCGATTTCAGTCAAATACTAAGGAATTCCATCTTAAAGCCGTAAAATCAATATTTATTTAGGCATCTTAGTGGGACTCAAACCTTAGGACTTTGGTATCTTAAAAACACTCACATTGACCTACTTAGCTATTCGGATGTCGATTGGGCCGAATGTCAAATTGATCGAAAAAGCACTAGCGGCACTTGCCACTTTCTAGGTTTTGCTCTATCGTGGTTTAGCAAGAAACAAAATTTCATGGCATTATCTACGGCCGAGCCAGAATATATCTCGACCGTAAGTTGTTGTGCACAAGTGCTATGGATGAAACAAACTCTTAATGATTTTCATTTATGTTACAATCATATTCTTATTATGTGTGATAACACTAGTGCCATCAACTTGTCTAAAAATCCCTTTTTCCACTCTCGAACTAAGCATATTGAAATTTGACATCATTTTCTTAGATCATGTTCAAAAGGGTGACATCACGTTAGAGTTTGTCGATACTGAAAACCAATTGGCTGACATCTTTACCAAACCTCTTGCACTTGACCGTTTTACCTTCATTAGAAGAGGTTTAGGCATAATCGATGAAAATGAGATACATGATTGAAATTATATGATTTTATGTCTACCTATTATTATTATGTGCATTATATTCCATATTTACCACACAAAAAATCATGGACGACGTTTGGTCGACCGAACAGGTCAACTGGAAAAAACAGAATTGGGCCGAACGGTTCTATCAACCGGACGGGATTTAAGCCCCCCTCCCAATTTTTTTTTCTTCATTTTCACTCTTCTCTTTTCACTTTCTCTCTTCCTTTCCATAGATCCACCTTCAATCCTCTTAGATCTACCATCAATCTTCAAGATCTACTCAAAATCTCAAAAACCCATCACTTTTTCTTCTCCAAAACCTCAAAATCCCCATTTTTCTTTCACTAAAATTTGAGTTTTTCTTTCTTTTCTTATTTCCCATCCTCTAGTGTATATCCTCCATTCTCCATCATGGTCAAGATTCCAAGCAAGAAACCAAGGAGGGAAAGGATACCAACTTCTTCTTCATCGAAGGATGAGCCCGCGGTGCCGGAACATCACTTTGACAAATCCCCTACTCTTATAGGTAAAATGTCAATTTTGTAGTTCTTTCTCTTCAAGCACCCGAATTTCGTATTGAGGAATAATTCTTAGGTATGGGTTGGGTTTCTATTGCTTCTTTGAATGAACATGCTTATCCTAAACTCATGAGGGAATTTTACAAAAATATCATTTTTACTCCTCGTACGGGTAGCATTTCTTGTCTTTTGGAAGGGAAATGTATTACCATTACTAAATCAATTATCCGCTCTATTTTTTAGTTTAAAGAATGTCCAAATCAAATTTTTTGTCATATGACTCACCCATTTCGTGATGATTATAATCCCATCATTACGTATCGTAGAGTTACCGGCAAGAACTTTGAACATCCGATCAAACTTAGTTCAAACCAACTAGCCTTGTAAAGTCTTGCATATTATTATTGCTTACATTATTCTACCTCGAAAAAGTCATTTTGATGAGGTCACTCACTTCAATCTTTTCCTTCTTGATTCATTTTTGGTTGGATGAAAGTTGGATTTTCCAACAATTGGAAGGGCCACATGAAACTTGTCCACTCCACCACTCGCACCAAGGTCCACGAGTCACTCCATCCCACCGACACCATCAACATTCACACTCTTAAGATGATGAAAATTGTTAAAGAGCATGGGCAATGGGTGTATTAAGGGTTTTGATTCGGACTCTAGACCCTCTACTCTCCCTCTCGAAGAAGCCGGGGACAACCATGAGGACGACGTCCCACAAGTTCCTAGTCCCCCTCATGACATTCCGGGATCGAATGCTCCACCTCCTACCGGCGGCATTACTTTTACCAAGGACCACTACAATTTCCTCAACGGTTGCATCGGCTTTCTCACATCCTCCATTGACGGGCTAGCAGGATGCTTCGTCGTTTGCAAGTTCAACAAGATGCCATACAAGCTCAACAAGCGGTGATGCAAGCTCAACAAAATGCCTTCTACACTTACCACTCCGCTCAACAAGAGGCAATGCAAGCTCAACAAAATGCTTTTTATGCTCGCTTTGATGCATTTTTTCCACCTCCACCTCCTCCGAACTTTTAGATACATTCTATGCATATGTTCTTTACAGCTTATGTTGATCTATTTTTTTTAGTATTGTTGTTTTTGTTGATCTATGCTCTAAGACATTTGTGTCGTCTATATTGTGCTCTATTCTTAAATGCCATATTCTTTTTGCTTATGACAAAAGGGGAAAAATATAGATGATGATATGTTTGATATAATATGCTTGAGCTTGATTATATTAATGATTGATGCTTGATGATGATATGCTTGATGATTGATAAACATATGTCTTAAAAGCATTCGATTATTGGTTTTTAAAAGATGGGGGGAATATATGGATCACATGCTTTTGAGTATTTATATCCCTTATCATTTGTTCAATATTATCTCGTAAATCATCTTGTTTGTCATAATAAAAAATGGAAAAATTGTTGACATATGATTAATCTAAAACCTCAAAGTTTTGATTATAACAAACAAGTTGTTCTTAGAGTGAGTCTACGGGTACATCCGGGTGTCCATAATTGGACACCCGGCATGTACAAGTATATTATTTCTTGTTTTTATTTACTAACAAGTTGAATTCTAGTGACTATAGTTTTTCAACGCGCACAAAAGAATATTGATCAATGACCGTCAAAAGAGCAAAAACTATCATCACAAATGGACTTTTGAAGAAAGTCAAAGATCGAAGCCACATTCAAGAAATCAAGAGCTAAACTTTGGAGCAAGATCAAATACTTGTTTTCTTAGCAAAAAACGTAAAGGTACACCTTGATATATGGTATGAATTACTATAGCTCAAAACCATTTCATGCATTAAAAGGTGATTCAAAAACGACATTTTTATCAAGTGAAAAATGACTTTTAAAACTTAACTTTTGGGCTTTTAAAATAATCTTTCATCTTAAAAAGTTAATAAAAAATGCTTAACAAAATGGGACGGTCGACCGAAAATGCTCCAACGGTATGATTTTTTACCGTTCTGACTTCTGATTTTTTTTCCTTACAAACAGTCATTTTGGTCATCCGAAATTGGCGGTCGACCGGACCGGTCATCCGATTTGACAAAAACTTTAGCATTTTTCATCTCTACAAATATCAACTCACTTCTCTTTATTACAACAACTTAAAAGCATTCAATTGAGTTTCTCGTGAGCTAAAATGGCATTGATTTCTCACCTCATTTATTATCATCAAATCATTCTATATTTGAAAAACTTTTGATTGATCTCATTCATCAAAGTTTTTCAAATCTAACTTTTGAGCTTCCATCATTGCTAGCTATCAAAGTGTTAGCCTACTTCTCTTCTTTTACTTGACTTGGAATTTATCACTCATTAAGAAGAGAATCTTTCATTTGTAAATTTATTTGAATTGTGGGTCGTGTTGAGGTCCCGAAAAGCTCAACGTCGTAAAAGGATCGGTGCTCCTTGGTTGTAAGTCATCAAAAGCATTGTAAAGGGTTGGATTGTACCATAAGTCAATCAACATAGTGAAAAAGGCATTGCTCATGTTGGAGAGCTTGGTAACAAGGGATGTAGATCATTACATTGGATCGAGCCTCCATAACTATATCGTTTGCATTCTCTATCTCTTTTTCTAAACGCTTTTACTTTGTGCAAATTACGTTCTTCCACTTGTTTATTTGTTTTTAGTTTTCTTCTATTATTTGCTCGCTTATTATATTAAAACTTGAGTTATTAACGAAAAAGTTTTTAAAACCAATTCGCCCCCATCTTAGTTAGCCAATCTTGGGGTTTCATGGGTGTCTAAATTCGATTCCTTCTTGTGCTAGGAAGATTGAAAAAGTTCTATACTCTCTTCCCCAGTCAGCTTGCAGAGTTTTTGTTTTCCTAGCCAACTTATTTTCAACAAGTTTCTTAAATTGAATAAACACATTCAAAGCTTCTGATTTTTGTTTTAGAGGGTAAATCCAAGTAAATCTACTGAAATTGTCTAGAACAATAATGTAGTATTTGAAGCCTGAAGTTGAAAGCACGGGTGCTTGTCCCCACACATCTGTGCATACCAATTCTAAAGTAGCTTTGGCTTGTGAAGAAGACATGGAAAAAGGTAACAAATTAGCTTTGCCAAGTTGACACGCATTGCAGAATGATTTGATTTTATTTTCTTTCACTTTCAGATTACAGATTTTGAGCACTTGAGATATCACTTGGCTGGATGGATGTTCAAGTCTCTTTTGCCATACATCAACTTTGGAAATTAAAGGCTCTTGACTGGGATCAACAAAGGATAGATTGCAATAGAATTTATTTGAGAGAACTGATTACTGAGAGAGATACTTAGTGTTTAGGTGAGGAAAATCCAATTGATACAACCATTTCTTAAGATTTCCTTACAGTGTTACTTCTCTCGTTGACTTGTCCTTGACAGAACAACGATTAGAATGAAATTCCATATAAACTTGATTGTCTAATTGTAAAATACTAATAAGGTTTTTCTTAATCTCAGGAACATGAAACAGTTTATTCAGCACCAATGTTTTATCATTTAAGGTTGGAATGTGTGTGATTCCAAAATGTGAAATATGTAACTTATTTCCATTCCTACCATGATTTTCTCGTTACCAGTATACTCGTTGGCTCAAGTGATGTTTCCTTTGTCAATAGTGATGTGGTTACTAGCTCATGTGTATGCAAACAAAGTTGGATCATTCACTGTGCTGGGAGATGCTACGAGGGCAGTAGGTGAAGAGTTATAGTTAACCCTCTGGTTTGGTGGTGTTCCAGTATATCTCTCATCATACCTGAAATTGCAGATGTTTGCTTTGTGTCCAATTTTTCCACACACTTGACAAATAGGTTTGTCACCACCATGTAAATTTTCTACTCTTTTTCTGCCTCTTTTTCCACTTCTGAAGTAGTTAAAATTTGCAAATCTTCCACCATGCTTGGCTTGTAGAATCTGAAATGATGATGATTAGAACCTGATCTTTGAGAAAAGTTTAACTCACGTTTGGTCAATGTTGATCCCCGCTATCTCATTTCTTACTGAGTTGAGGTGTTCAAGTCTGCTATCATAAGTAATGAGTGTTGATTGACGTTCTCCCCAAGAGATGTGATCCCTACTGTTAATTTGGATAACAATTGGTGTGTATTCTTCATCTAAACCGACCAAGACCAAAGTAACCAGGTCTGTGTAAGGAACAACTTTGCTAGCAATTTTAAGGTTGTCTACAAGTTGGTTTACTTTGTTTTGATACTGATCAATGCTCATGGTTCCTTTCCTCGATTTTTGAAGTTCACCAATAAGGAAGGTGATCTTGGACCTGTTTTGAACTCCATAACTCTCTTCAATAGCAGTCCATAGTTCATTCGAGTTTGTTGCACCCATGACTTTCATAGCTATGTCGGAGTCATTGAGGAATAGAGCCATCCCATTAATAACTGGCCTGTTGACATCCATTGGTCATGTTCAGGATTCTTGATCATTTCAACACTGGTTCCTGCTTCACCAGTGACTTGGGTACCAATGAATTCTTGAGGACACACCTTTGTCCCTAGAATATACCCTTCAAGATTGTGCCGACGAATGATTGGCAGAATCATATTTTTTCACAGCAAAAAGTTGTTCTTATCAAGCTTTATTGACACAACTTGGGTTAGGTTAACACCAAAGGATGAGAGCAGTGTTCTAAAATGTGTCAAAATGCGCCGCCTAGGCGTATGCGCGCCGAAAACGCGTCGAATTCGGCCAATGCGTGTAAAAATGCGTTTGGTTCTAAAATGCGCGCGCCTAGGCGAGATTAGGCG
>CAIGRO010036660.1:0-13512 GCA_903798355.1 Fraxinus baroniana | reverse complement strand
AAATATGAAGTAAAAATAGCACATGCAAAATTAGAAATCCAAATCTTAATGAATTTATTTATGTAGTGTTCGTACATAAGAAGACAAAATTAATGCTCGATAATAAGTAAACATAAAAAGGAAAAAATGTACAATTCGTGTAAGGGTCCAACTTCCATCGGTGCGACACACTTTGTACACCATGAACATTTGGATTTCATCATTTACAAGTTTAAATACACACGTGTCATCTATTTGAAGTTGTTTCTCTCTAACGTAGCCTATCCAACCTATGGTGAAACATCGCACCTGACTATTTGTTCTTAGATTTGTTCACACAGGCCAATTGTGATGTGAATGATCGTGGATTTGAACGTTCTGGACAAATTTTGATAGATACAATTGATGAAAGCCCCAAATACATACTACAAAATAAATTCACAAATTTATAAAGAGCAAAATTTAGAATTAGGGGAGAGCAATGAATATGAAAACTAGTTCATACATATAATGCAAGAGTGACACAATTTACAAAGGATTTAACTTAAAGAAGAACTTACAATTTTTCGATGATCTCGATCAGCCTCTAATGTTACTCGGAATATAAGATCGCCATTACGTGAAATCTCAACCTCAAATGCATCAGACTCACAAGTCACTTCTACGACTGAATTCTCAAATATCGAAAGTATAATTTTCATTGTATTCAAAGATGATAACATAACCACTTTGTAAATTATGGTGGTCAAAGAATTGTGGCCATCTAGCAGCAAGACACATGTTATCATCAACCCTTTCCAATTGTATGTTGCAAATAATTTCATCATAACCGATCAAACATATTATATCACTAAGGTCATGTCCTGAGCAACATACAAAAGATCTAGGAAGCGACTATAAGAGAAAAAAAAAAAAGTCTAAGAAAAATGTTATTTACTTTATATACGATTTCATTAATAATGAATAAATGTTGACAAAGAGATCATTTTAAGACATACCAAACGAATATTATGGCCCAATGAAGGTGTTATTACTTGAAAGAAACAATGTGGTAGATCACTTCTGTTTGACATAATATTTCTACTACAAAGAAAACAGATAAGTATCTACATTAAATTTTTAGTTGTTATTAATATAACTGAAATTGACGATGAGAAAAAAGAGCGTGAAATAAAAATAATGTAATAAAAGAACTTACCACGGCTTGAATTCCCAATATTGCTTGATATTTGTAATCTTCATAACTCCCGAAAAAAATCCAAACCATAAGCAATTATGATAATACTATCTTCAAAACACAAATAGCAAAAGTAACATCTTCGACAGTACTTGGGAAAAAACTTTACAAACTTAACAAAACCAACAAATAAATAAAATTTCAGAATGTAAATACACACATAATCTTTCGAAGCAATTATCATCATAAATTTCTGATTGGCCATATCTTCAAAGCTCAATAGAAGTATAAAATAAAATACATATAACCCTCACTAAACTCCACATGTATAGTCATACAAAATCAATATCATCTTCCCAGTATTCCAAATCCTTATTCCTTCATCTCTGAACGGAAGACTGACTTAAGAAATTGAAAATATTGTTGTAACTAACCAAAGATCAAAGAATGACCAAATTCACAAGGATTCCATGAGAAACATGTTCTCAGGTCAAGGCTCAATTTGAGTTACCTCTTAGATCCCGCAAATGAAAATGTTCAATCCTAACACAGTACGAAAAAAACATAACCACAAGATAACACACAGTTAAGCACACAAGAACTCACAATGAAAGCAGCAACAACAATAATAATAATTGTAGTCATTTTTCAANCACAGTACGAAAAAAACATAACCACAAGATAACACACAGTTAAGCACACAAGAACTCACAATGAAAGCAGCAACAACAATAATAATAATTGTAGTCATTTTTCAAATTCAGTTTAACACAGTCTAATCGAACCATAAGAAAAATCTTAAAAATTTTCAGAACATTTATAAATAAATACACAATGCTGATAGTAATTATGAATGCAATACACTATATACATGCACCAAAATAATACTTAATGTATGCCACAAATTGACGATTTAACATGAAATTGTCTACACGTAAAATATAAAGATACCTCAAAAGATCAGAGAATGACCAAATTCACCAGGATTCCTTGAGAATCAACTTCTCAGGTCAAAGCTCAATTTGAGCCATCTCTTAGATTGCACACGAAATTTTTTTCACTCCCGAGACAGTATGAAAAGAACATAGTCACAAGATAACACGCAGTTAAGCACACAAGAACTCACAATGAAAGCAACAACAACAACATTAATAATAATAATTATTATAATTATTATTGTTATTTTTTCAAATTCAATTTAACTCACAGTCTAATTGAACCATATGAAAAATCTTAAAAATTTCTAAAACAGTTATAAATAAATACACAATGCTGCACAACAAATAATAAATACTAACTTCTAATGAATTTGTATTCTTCCAATAACACTTTTTGTTCATCACAAAATTCGATTACCAATCATTAAGCCAAAAACATGGAGGATAACTAACCGAGCATATAAAAGTAAAAAAAATAAAGAAATAAAAAATCATTTGAACCATCCTAAAAATTACCTTAGTTCACATGGGCGTATTGAAGAATGAGAATTTGGTAAAGTTTTATATTTGGTAAGCTACATCATAAACAACACACCATTCGAAATAAGAAACGCATCTTTGATTTTCTTTTCAGGCACAATATTTTTCAAGATTACAGAAATTTGTCGCACACAATCTGTTCTAAAACTTTTGGGACATACCTATAATATAACATGCTTAATTCAAACATAGAGAAAATTAGAAGCTAAAATTATAAATAACAGACAATGAGAATCAAGTATTCGTTAAAAGAAAAAAAAAATCTCAAACAAAGCAAATATCAAATAGATATACATGTGAATCCTTTTTCTTTTTACGAAAAACTTGCACAGAACTTCAAACACAACAAAAAAAGAAGAATGAAAACTTAATAGTAGACATAAACTGCCAACATAAAAGAAAAAAAATAAAGAATTATAAAGGAACACACTTGAGGTTCTCAAAATCCAATTTTTGAAGATTTTTTTGGTATTTTGGGAACAATTTGTTAAAATTTCTGAGGAAAAGTAAAATATAACTTGAAGACTGACAACAAAAATAGAGCAAATGTACCCGAGGTGACCAAACTCGAACTTCTTTCGAGTTTTGACGACATTTTTGGACTGATTTTGTAAAACTTGCAAAAAAGAAAAACAAAATATCAGTATTAAACAACAAAATATTATTGCACGAAATAATAAAAAGAACAATAAAAAAACAAAGAAGCAAGAACTCGAACATTCAGAACGAAAAATAGAAACAAACATTAATTTATTAAAACCATAAAAAGAAAATAGAAAATATAAACATTAAACAATAAAATATCAACACAATATATATATATATTTTGGCTAAATTTATATGATATTTTTAGAGCAGATTTGCCAGAACCTCGCAGAAAGAAGACATTAAACAATAAAATATACATCAAAAAAAAAGAAATTGAAGGTTTATTTCAAAATTTCTACCATATTTTAGGATCAATCTACTAAAACCTTGCAAGAAGAAACAAAAAATAAGGAATTCATGGAACGGAAGTTGGAGAAAGAAGTCATGGAAGAGTGTAGAAGAATGAACGGTGCGATGGAAACCAAAAGATTAGAAGAGGAATGGACATTGCGCGTGACAGCAATACATACAAAAATAAAGGAGGAAATAAAGCCGAGAATGTTGCATGACGTCAGCATTAGGTCAGAAATGATGTCATATGAATAGTGTTACAACTTTCATCTTTTATATATTGTAGTGATTTGCATAGTTGTCATTTTTATACAATTCCATCAATTTTTTTATCACACGCAGAAAACTTTAATAATCAGCCATGTACTCAATTATGTAGCATCAAATTAATAGCTATAATACGTGTAAATCCATCGCCAGACTAATATAATTTTAACCACAATTTTTACGACTTAAATGACTAAGAAAATTACATTATACACCATTAGAAATTGATAAATCTAAACATTTCAACCGAGTCTGATCCAAACAAAAGGAAGAAACATCAAAATTACACCAGAAAACTATCCTCCATTTATTTTTAAGTGTCGTGTAATCAGAATTTGATATTTTTTAAATAAAAATGTTGATTCAATTTTTTTTGTTTTTCCTCATTATTATTATTTTGTATTTCAATACACAATTTCTCAAAGTTTGTTATTGTTTTATTGGAGTTTTCTGAATAAAATAGGAAACCTTATTATTTTTCTTTAAATCCCGATATCAATTAGCTCCCTTTGTGCCGTTAACTATCATAGTACTACCAATTGTCGTAGCACCCCCAAAGTTATAGTGACCCTCGAACCAAAAATTGTGGCTCTACCGCTATGTTTAACGCATTGGAAAAACAAATATAAAATGCTAACATCATATGCTCAAGTTATTACACTTGATAATGGGATTCACATTCCTACGGTGATGTGGCATATCAAATTTTATAAATTTAATTTTTATGTGGGCGTTCTTTAATTAGGGGCTGTTTGGGAGAGATTTTAATTTACCAAACAATTGCTTTTCTTACCCTTTTTTTTTTCAAACCTACGGCCCACTGTGAGAGAATTAGTCCAACTTTGCGACTGCTAAAGACTTTATTTCTGCTCCCAACGGATAGAATTCTGTTGAAAAGCAGAAACAGACACCCCCTTAATGTCCACACACCCTATTTAATGAAGTGTAATTATGTTCGCACTATCGTTTTTTATAAATGTATTGCATTTAATTACAATAAAGATCCCTAAAATATATTAAGATATCAAGTTTAGTAACGAGAGTTCACGGTGATTATAATTGAAAACATATTGAAGATTATTGATACTATTGAAATAAATTAAAGTTGAATAACCCAATTGAGATGTCACTAAAAGTTCAATGACCAAAAATGAATTAACGTTACTCTTTTCCGAATGCCCAATGAATTTGTATGAATTAACCACGGTAAATAAATATTGTTAACCCTGATAACTTTTGAACCATAGTTAAATCCGCCTATATATAACAATTAGCAACCGCAAACGCTTCACACGTCCCGCACTCCCGCCAGATCATTTCAGCCCTTTCCTTTTCAAATTTCATAAAAGAATATCAAAAAATCATTCGTTCATCTCCCTTCTCTTCGGAGTTTCAGTTCTCTCTCAAATTCAAAAAGGTGAGCTGAGAAGATTTGAGAATTTCACGTTATTTACTGTTTTCTCTTAGCTTTTAACGATTTTTACTGAATTTTCTGTCCAAATCCTACAGATGCTAGCACAAGCGGTAAAGGAATCCGAGATCACAGAGCAGGACTCGCTTCTACTGGTAAATCAGTTGAACTATCTTTGTAAATCATTGTTACTGTAGCTTTGATGTGATCGTTAATTTGTGTTTGTTTCCAAGTAAAATTACCGATACGATTTCAACGAATCAGCATCGATTGAATTTTTGGTTTTCGACACATTGATTTCAAATAGATAACAATGTTTGATTACCTAGCGCTAAATATTTCTTACAAAAAATTTACACTATTATTCATTTGCGGTTTTTTTTTTTTGTCTTATTGATTAGTAATCTCGTACTCAGTATCGTTGAATTTTCACTCGACATCGTTGTATTTTGATTTTAATCTATTGATGATTTTGTTGCGGGTGATGTTAGAATCTTACTGTCACCTACTGAAATTCATGTACGTGATTTACTATTTTTCAACTTCTGTTGATTGTAAATTTATCAAATCGTGCGATTCTAGCTTGGACACTATCAGAAATCTAGTTATTTGAGTTTTTTTCTTTCTCCGTTTTCTCACAGCTTAATAGAGAGTTAAATATGATCTAAAATCTGTTTGTTGTTATATTGATGCTAGACAATAATTATTGAAGTTTCTGTGTAATCAACATCAACTTAAAATAATACGGATAACTGCATGATTTGCGTGAGTAGACTTGTGACAGCACCGGATTCTCATGAAAAACTGATGAGATAAGAGCTGAAGCTTAGCATTATTCTGCAAATGTTAACGAGTTTAAGCTGTCTGTTTCAACCTTTTTCAACTTGAAAATGAGTGTAACTTCAATCTTTTACCCATTTCCTGTGCAAGAATTAAATTATTCTATCATCAGTACAAATTTCTGAATTTATTTCTGTTACATTTTTCTACACCTTATCAAACTAATTCTGTCATATTGATTGAATTTATACAGACGAGAAATCTGCTTCGCATTGCTATATTCAACATTAGTTATATCAGAGGTCTATTCCCTGAGAAGTATTTCAACGATAAATCTGTTCCAGCCTTGGGTCAGTTGCCGCTATGTCAATGTTTCAATTTTTTTGGACTTGGATATCAGCTGTTGAATTGGATCTATTGGTCTTCTTATCATAAACAGAGATGAAGATTAAAAAGCTTATGCCTATGGATGCTGAGTCCCGCAGATTAATTGACTGGATGGAGAAAGGCTTGCCATCAATTTCATAATAAGATGAATTTCTCAATCAGAATTTTCTTTCCTCTCCCTCTGTGACTTTTGATTTTCTTTTCTCTATTCTTAGGTGTATATGATGCTTTACAGAAGAAGTATTTGAGAACACTCCTGTTCTGTATCTGTGAAACAGTGGATGGACCAATGATCGAGGAATATGCATGTAAGTGTAAACAATCGTAATAGAATGTAGCACTATGCAGGGCCCTAACCATTATTTGGTAATTACATGGAATGCAATGTTTGAAAGTCATTAGTTTATTTGGAAAACAAAACATATTGAGAGCTAGCTGAGACAAAGTTTGTTATGCCACCAACTTAGAAAGGTTATTGTTAGTTGGATGGAATTTTATTTAGATATTATAGTCCCTTTGCATGTAATGTTGTAGCATAGGCCTTCGGGTCTCCATTCTACAACGGGGAAGGTAACGGTGATATGGTATTTTTATTGCAGTTTCCTTCAGTTACTCAAATACTGATAGTCAAGAGGTGTCGATGAACATCAATCGCAAGGGAAAGAAGAAGGGAGTGACATTCGACTATAACTCCAAAACGGAAATAACTCCCAGTCAAATGCGGTAGATAAATCATAAATCCATACAACTTTATCTAGTTTTATGAAGTCTAATGTTGGTTGAATTTCCAAATGAAACCAAATACTGTGCTTAGTGCAACTGTTGCTTTCAGGAGTTCTGCATGTAAAATGGTCCGCACATTGATTCAGCTAATGAGAACTTTGGATAAGATGCCAGAGGAGGTAACACTTCTAGAAACAGAGAATCTTGCATTTGATACTTTTAAGTTTGTTGATGATGCTTTAATCACAGTGCACTAATCTTTCCAGCGCACTATACTGATGAAGCTACTATATTACGATGATGTCACGGTATGGTCTTCACTTTTGTCTGCTATATTTTCATTTACTTAGATATATCAATTGGAAAGTAGTGCAATATATAAAAATCTGATTTTAATAATATCGCACGTTCAAATAATTAAGCCCATGTTTGATGGCCATTATTTTGAGAACATAGAGTTTTCAATAGTGATTTTTGCAAGAATGTGTGGTTAAAAAGTAGGAATAAGTTTTGAGTTTACGTACAAAATATTTTAAAATAAGTATGAGAATTAAAGAGTTTTGAAATAATGGTCATCAAACAGAGGCTAATATAAAAACATAGCCTCTTTTACTTTTAACTTCTGCAGTTTCATGTTTTTTGAAATGACTTAACCATAATCCTTTAAAATCCAACTCAATAGAAATGTGGTTTGCATAAATTTTAGCCCTTATTTGGTCCCATTATTTCCAAAATACATTTTTCTCTTTCTTATTTTTAACCACACATTCTTCAATAAAATCACATGCAAATCCAAGATTTTTCTTTATTTTTTAACCACACATTCTCCATCGAATCACTATTCCAAAATGCATTTTTGGCAAAAAAAAAATGGGGGCTCAAACAAGCTCTTAATCTACTGCAATAGAAAATGCTAGGCATTGTAAGGTCGTCGTTTGTCAGAACCTGTCGAAGGATTGATGTGATTATTGTACTTTCTTGTGTCATGATATGTGCATTGTAGCTTTCGGTTTCGGGATTTATGAATGTTAATAAGTGCAGAGCATTGAATATTCTCTAAAATTGTACAACAATAACTTTCCAGAGTTGGGGGTCGTAACACTGTCAGTCAAATTCTGCATTTTCTTCTTTTCAACAATCAGTAAATAACATGTGCTTCCCATTGCTGCAGCCCGTGGATTACGAGCCTCCCTTCTTCAGAGCCTGTATAGAAGAGGAAGCTCATCATCCATGGACTAGAAGTCCCTTGAAAATGGAGGTTGGCAATGTCAACAGCAAGCACTTTGTATTGGCCCTAAAGGTAAGGGATGAATTTACAGGTACTGCAACATTCTTATGTCTGTAGTCAACTGTGATTAACTTTCGTACCCGTGTTCTGTGCAGGTTAAGAGTGTGCTCGATCCTTGTGAGGATGAGAATGATGACTATCAAGATGATGTAAGCTTGGGTGCTGATTCTCCCAAAAGAGATGAAAATAGTGAATCTGATAGTGAGGTAATGTGTTACTTCTAAATATAAATCTTAAATCACTTTGCATATTTGTAAATTCTCGTAATTGATTTTTTTCTAGGATCAATTTTTTTTGAACATAATAATATCTTATGAAAATTAAATTCATATTTCAGTTCAGTAATTCAGATAATGATCAATACATAGTGGCTCCAGTTGGTAATGCACATTGCCTTTTCTTGTCTCCTTTTATTAATTTATTTCCACTACCTTTCTCAAGTTACAATGATTCCTATCATTTTTCTTTTCATAGACAAGAAACAGAGTCGTAAAGATAACACCGTAGTTGAAGGTATCAATCTAGCTGCACCAGCCATTTGAGGGAATTCTTCACTATGAGCTTAAGAGAAAATTCTGATATACATTGCTTTTTCTTGCAGATGATACTCAGGACCCAGAAGAAGATGTACAACAGTTGGGGCGTGTAAAAGAGTGGATCAGATCGTATCACCTTGATACTGTCGAGTTCACTGATGTGCTTTCTAATTTCCCTGACATCTCAGTGGTAAAGACTTGTTATGCAGTTGTCCCTTTCTAATAAAAATTGGTTCCTTATGAAGTTCAATTAAATCTTTACTGCATTTAAGTTGTGATTAATGTTGCAATTCGACGGTTGCAGGTTCTAATAGAAGGTAAATGGACATTGTTCGGGTTAAACTGATAAAACAAAAGCCTAATACTCTATTTTTAAGCCGTTTTGAACAATTTGGAATTGTTTCAACTGGTACCAGAAATTATGGACAAGCTGGTTAAAGAATGTGTTGTTACTAAAGCTGGTGCAGAAAGTTATGACATTAACAAGCAAAAGGTTTGATGAGATTTTTCCTGATTTTCATTTTTGTATTAATTATGATTTTTCATACTCAACAAATTTTACATCTCAGAAATTCGACTATGAGTTTGATGCTGTGAAAGAAGAAACAGGTCAGACGGTGGCCAATGACTGCAAAGCTGGGGTTATGGGTGTAGATCACATGTACATGAAGGTAAATCTTTTCGAGTAATGCTATCTGTACAAAGTGGGGATGATCCCCATGTGATATGGTATTAAATGATAAGATCAATAGATTGGGTCTCAAATCCATACAGCTTTATCATTTCCCCCCACATCACTTGCCACATCACACGGTATGATCCCCACTTTGAACAAATAGCATTATTCAATCTTTTCCTCTACCATTTCAAGATTCGGGTCCTGGATAACTCATGCTTAGAAGTTAGCATTATCTACAACCACCTTGTCCTGATTTAAAATTTCAATCAAATTCACTATCCTTTTAAGCATGTCTTCCAGACTGTGTCTATCCCGTTATTCCCTTATCTATGGTTGAGTTCATTTTAATACCTGATAGCTTTTCGGTGGGATCTTATAATCAAAGAATTTCAGATTCTTCAGAATTTCTTTGTGTAGCGTATTTATACATGTGGCTCTTGGACTCAGGCTTTATATCATGCCCTTTCAATGAACTACATATCGGTGGCTAAACTTCAGAGCAAGCTTGAGGGTGAAGCAAACCTGACTATTGCACGCAAGCTAATAGATAAAATGACTAGGGATGGCTTTGTCGAGGCCAAGAGCAACCGCAGACTAGGTAAATGTATCCAGACTCGTGATGAGGATTCAATTATTGAAGAATAAATTGCGATTTTCATTTTATGTTTGTCACAGGCAAGCGTGTAATCCACTCTGATCTTACTAAGGAAAAGCTGATCGAAGTCAAGAAGGCCCTCATGGACATAGAAGACATGGTATGTTCATTCTGATTCTATTGACTACTTAAACAATGAAGATACCATTTGATGGATCCTTTTGTTGAAATTATTTAGGATCTGGATGTCAACGAATCAGTTAACAAGTTCAACAATCTACCACTTCAGACTAACGGTGCTGAATCTGATTTTCTCCTTCCTAGTGCATCAACTCATAGTCAATCTCGTAGTTATATTTGAAACTTGAGATCATTGTGGCTATTCAGGGAACAACCACAAGGACTTATCCACCTGCGGTGTCCTTCACTCAATTGGATCGGATCTCACCCGCACACGAGGCAGACCTGATGGACTCCAAAATGACTCTATAAGAAGTGAGCAGACTGTCTCAAGGAAAAGAGAGCTCGGAAACACTCCTACAAGCAGAGCCGAGGTAAGTCACAGTGACTTTGATCATATCCCAGTCAAAAATTCTCCTTAAATTCTGTATCATAAAGTTGTATTATGATGTTCTTCAGCCAGTAACTTCGAGGGAAAGCTTTGTACCCGGGATAGAAGATGGTAGAGCTATTGGACACGATAATGTCCGTGAGGAGATGGACACAGTTATGTGCACCAGGTCTACTCAAGAGAAAAGTGCTAGAAAAGCAAGCACGGTATGCTCCAAATCTTCGTCCCGACTCAATTTAATTGTAGCTTGACCTTGTATGTTCGAAAAGCATAGATTAGAAAAATATATCTAAGAATTTTGTATGTTCAGGTCAAAGAGCCAATCCTCCAGAACTCAAAGCGCCAGAAATCTCAAGCTGTCTGAAAAGTCGCGTTTGATGCTACTGGTTTCCCTTTCATAGCCATTTTATTTTTTATTTTGCAATCTGTTTGCACCTAAACTAATCTGTAGAGGCAATGGCATGTCATACTTGAATGATTCCCCATAACAAGGATACTATATTCATTGGATAGCCTCGTGAAAGTATGTGCATAATCATAAAATCGACCGAAATAGGTAACTTTACTGTGGCAAAATGGAATAATATCAAGCTCAAGTCGAATTTGTTTGATAAGCTAAATATCTTAGTCGACTAAATATCTTAGTCGAATTTGTATTGCTTTTAGTTTTTGCCTTTTTTATGTCTAATAAGAAAAAGTAATTATATTATCACTACCAAATTTATTAAGTACACCACATTATATTCACACCACAATTAAAACAAAGTTTTAATAAATACATCACAACAAATTTACAATTATATATCTAATTTAAAAAATTAATAAAAATGAAAATTTTTGAGTTTTAATAAATACATCACAACTAAACATTTTTTTTTATTTTCTTTCAAACATTTCTTTTCATCATGTACTTTTTACGTTGCATGCATTCGTGATTACATGGATTGGACAAGAAAGAAGTAGAAAATATTACCAATTTCTTTTCATCCACATTATTTTTTCTTAATTAATTTTTCAAAAATGAGGAAGATAAAGAAGAAGAAAGAAAACTTGATTTCAAATTGATGAATTTTTACATGTGATATCATGGCACAAGATACGTAATTATAGAAAAGAAGAAGAAATTAGTTATAGGTTTGTGGTGTGATTATAATGAGATGTGACTAATTAAAAGTATATTAATCCTAATTATGTAATTTTATTTAAAGCTATTTAAGTAAATATGGAAAAAATAAAAAAATGTGGTGTACTTAATGAATTTTGTGGTGGTAATATAATTACCCATAAAAAAATAGCTTTTAGAAATTGTAAAAAAATTTCAAAATAGTAGTAAGGAAAATGCTTTAAGAAATTGATTTAAAATTTTCACAAATGCCAAAACTGCAATAACACCAAATTGACGTAGCGGAAGATTATAGAAAAGATGATCAACTTCACAAAGATGAGAAAACTCATGAGAAATTTTACTTAATTCAATAAACTGCAGCCTTAGAGGACTTACAATGCTTTAAATAGTAAAATATTAGCAAAATTCGAAAATAATAATAATAATAATAATAATAATAATAAATTGATATTTTTCCATAAATGGAAAAATACAAGATAATAACTTAAATTAAAACTCCTAAAATTTAAGATCGTTCTCCAACAAATGGAATACAAATTCGAATTTTATTGAATGAGATATTACCAAAATAAAAATTATCATAAACGGTAAAAACACTTAATCGAGGCCTAAACAACGAAATCTACCCAAAATTCGATGTACATCATGGTTGAAGACAATGAGTTGTGATAATTGGCCTGTTTCCAATCAAATTAGACTAGCAATTTATCAAAAACGGACAAATTCGAAGTTATCATGAAATCATTATTTTGTTTTGTGATCTCACCACATCATAAACTCTAACTCTTTATGCATTTTATCACAAATGAAGGAAACAAACAAATGGAAGAATGTAATTAAGTGATAAACATTCCCAATCTTAATACCAGCAGCTTAATTCATGTTTGCCTAATTTATAAGCTATTTCTTTTTCATGAAACTAAAAAGTAATCTTCTTTTGAAATGAGAGAGAAAAATTCGAACATTAATTTGAAAGTCAAATTTTGATTCCGATGTTTTTTCGAGATATCGTTAATAACCAACGATAAGACATTTTCATTTTGTAAATCTTATTTCGATGAAAATTTGATGAGTTGATCCATCTATTTTAATTTTATATGGATAATTACTTCACATGAAATAAATATTGAATTATCTATCTTTTGGTGTTAAATAAAGGGGAAAAGTCATTCTACCATAGTCATTTTATCAGACTCTGGCCAGGCCCTGCCCAGCATCCTCCTAAGTAAAGTAACTTACTATTTTAAATTTTTGATTAAAACTCAAAAATTATTTATTCCAGAAACCTCTACTCTACCCTCGAATAATTCGCAAACGTCCCTTTGATTTGCCGTCAACTAAAGCCCTCTAACAATACGACACGTGGTACCCCTCCGTACTGTATTATATTCCTTAACGTATAGAAAAAGAAAAAAGCTTCAAGTGCATAAAATAATTGTCAGAATTTTAAATTTTATCCACAATGAGGTGGGTTCCACGTTATTAAAATATTACAAAAACTCCTCCCCTATAGAATCTCTCTACCGTAAAACTGTATTTCATTTTCCGTCCGCAAACGCCAACAGAAAGTATCAAA
>CAIGRO010036659.1:0-21776 GCA_903798355.1 Fraxinus baroniana | reverse complement strand
AGAACAAAAGAATAAAAGAAGACAAGAATATGGCAGAGGAATTAGGAGATTTTATTGCACCACAAGAAATAATGGAGAAGAGAGAAAATTACAAAGATCCTATAATTCTAGTAATCTATTTTCTCACATGTAATTGTGTTACAAAATTGTATAGAAGAGCCTAGTATTTATAGAGAAAATTACAAAGGTCCTATAATTCTAGTAATCTATTTTCTTACGTGTAATTGTATTACAAAATTGTATAGAAGAGCCTAGTATTTATAGGGAACATGTAGGGGACGTCAAAACCCTCTTGATAGAGTTGTTGATGAAGAGAATGCCCAAAATATGAGTCCAAAACGAAGTAAGAGAGAAAAACGCGAACAGGTACTGTAGCAACGCTCAAGCTCTAGGTTTCGGGTTAATATTTCAAAACATGCATTTTGTCATCTAAAAGTCTTCTTTCAAGTCAAATTTCTAGTTATCATTGAAATTTGAACTTCATAAGTTAACATAGGACTCCAAAAGTATTCCAAACTTAAATTCATCATGATGTGCACTTCAATTAGAATTTTTCAATACTTCAAACACCTCAATAAAAGAATTCGGGTCACATCCAAATTCTAACAGTGTCATTGAAATGTGATCAAATCATTGTTCAATAATGCATTTTGATGGAAATAATGGAGCTCAAACAAGGCACCGTTGTCAAAGAAATTGTTGTCTGGACAGGGCAGGGTCGGCTTATCTAGATCTCTTAGCTCAACATGAACCTTTCAATCTTGATCTTGGAATTTGGAAGCGAGGGAGTACCATCCCTACCAAGAGGTTCATCGCCTAAAAAAAAAGTCAATCTTATTCCATAATTTATGTCGAAATGTTTGAGAGTCGTAGTCACGTGATGAATTTTTCTATCCGTCGTACTTTTATCCTGTTAGTCCCCTTAATCTGAGGTATAGTTGGATGAGTTAGATATTTTGGAATTAAATCAATTCTAAATCTAAGAGTCCTTTTGATCTAGAAACAGAGGCCTACATCTAAGATAAAAAGAAAGAGGTAATTTCATGGTGAGGGCAAGATGAAATGGGCTGTATCTGATTTAATGCAAAAGGCCAATGAAACTTGTTTTCGTATAACCATGGGCCATCTAGTTGGACCAGAGAAAATTGTCGCAACCCACAACTTAACACCATCTCTAAAGCCTGGTCCGTCCAACGAAAACAAAGCCCACCAGTGAGGCCCAACTATTGACCGTTAAGGGTCCAAGTATCAGATGAAAAGAGGAAATTAGGCACATAGCTGTTGTTAACTAAGAAAATTATCCCATTGGCTTTAGTTTAAAACATTCCGTAATTATCGCTAAATTTATGACAAATGGACCTAATCGAGTTAAAAGAACCCTCTGATGATAAAAAAAATCTTAATTGTATCGAGACACGTTTACAATTCAAACACCGTTTGTCACTACATTATCGATATTCGTTAATATCGATGTGGAATATACATCCACGCAAAATTGTAAATTTCGAAAGTGAACAAGAGCACCGCTACCAACTTACTCACTCTATTAAACAACTTTGTTAAAAGTTACTATTGCATGTACATGCATTTGTAAGTATCGAAACAAAACAAAACCACCGCTACCAACTTGCCTGCTCTATTAAACAACTGTTAAAAGTTACTATTGCATGTACATGCATTTGTAAGTATCGAAACAAGACAAAACCACCGCTACCAACTAAATTGCCTAGTCAACATACTTAAGTAGCGTTGCATCACTTTTGCATTCAATGATATATGTGTATGTATCGTTGCATCGTAATCACATTCAATGACATACACCCTAATATATAAATACGTTTATCTGTCAAATAGTCTTATTTATTGAATCACTCTCTTACAATTACGTAATACAACATATTTCTGAAAATCTTGACAAAATTACATGTATCTAATACCATTATTTACCAAATCTGCACGGTAACGTTATTGTTGCATTATCATCACTTTGAATGACAATTATGAATGTGTATGCTATTGTGGCAAATAACCATCTTTATTAAATCACACCGTGAAAGTTATTATTGCATTATTATTGCATTCAATTTCAAACATACATAAATGCACACACACATTACCTTTTATTTACAAGAATAATGCTATATATAATCACTTTTGTTGGTGTGAGCTCCTTGATTTACCTTTAAACGAAAATGTAATACAATTTAATGAAATGGACAATAAATAAAGGAATTTACTTCCTATAATGTTAACAGGTACTACACACCTATAGCAGATAAAATATTACTATAAATCTTTCTAGCATTCAAAATTATTAGTCAACGTATTTAATTACAACTACCCACATTTCCAAAATCTCGATAGCAAACAAATACATACATACATACATAGATACATCGAAATTAACCTTGTTCAATAAACCACTCAGCCAATCAAAGTTACTATTGCATTGTCATCACACCGAATGATAATTGCATATATATTTGCTACTATGGCAAAAAATCATCTTTTTTATTAAATCATATCGTTAAAGTTATTATTGGTGCGTTAAATTTTAAATACACAAATGCAAACACTCGCACACAAACCTTATTGACTAGAATATTGCTATCTATACCAATTTAAGTGGAGTGAACTACTTGATTTACACACCAATGAAAATTTGATACAATTTATTGAATTTGACAATAAATTAAAGAATCTACTCGGAGATTGATTGATGATGTCAATCAACTGATAAAGCTATCACATATGTACCATCAAAAATAAAGTTTTTGGGCAAATCTTTTCATACGTCAAAGTTATTCTTCTCAATAAATATATTTCAATTACTAAAAAAAATACATACATACATACATACATACATACGTCGCAATTAACACTGTTCAATAAATCACTACGTCAGTCAAAGTTATAATTTCATCATCAATGTATTCGAATACAAATACATACATTTATACTAATACGGTCAAACTTAATTAAGTACTTATTTTTGATAATTTAAGTAATTTTCTTTATCCGTTTTGAACTCTGTCACGTAAGAAACGCGGCCTGAGTCTCTATTCGCATGGTTTGGACTCTGCCTGGTCCCCACTCCCCAACACCATCAGCACACCAAGTCACCAACTTTTCTTCTTTGTAGTCTTGAGAGAGAGAGAGAGACAGAGCAAAAACTCCCAACAATTTTCATCCCCTCTCTTTAAATTCAGAGACTCAGAGAGGTTCACAGATCAATTAAAATTAAGGGTTTTATTTTTTCAGTTTTAGTTTATTCTTCGATTTTTTTTATTTTCTATTTATGAAGGTTTGAATTTTAGGGGAAATGGAGTATGTCGGGAGAAAGGTGAAGAAAGAGTTTGAAGGGCACGGTACATTCTTCGGTTCTGTCGAATCATACGACGCTTCAACTAGGTTTTTCAAGATCGTGTACGAGGATGGCGATTTCGAGGAATTGGACTTGACTGAAATTACTTCTTTATTGGTGTCTTCCGAGGGACTGGAGTCGGCTCGGGAAGCGCAGCCATCCTCCGTGGAGGAGCCCACCAGAAGGCTTGTTCGCAAGCGGATGAAGTGGAGCCATATGAATGCAGGTAAAATTGGTATTTCAGTAATTGAGAGTGGGGCTTCTGGTAATTCTGGGGAAATGAAACTAAATGCGGTTGGTTTGAATTCGAATAAAGGGTTGGATTTAAATGATGATGGGTTTAATAATTTAAATGATGATCATGGGGGGACTTTGGGTGATAATCGTGATGGTGGAGGGGTTAAGCTGCAAGGTGTGGATTTGAATGAAGCTGTGAATTTGGAATTCAGGGATGAGGGTATGGGTTTCGGTGAAAGGGTTTCAGAAGACAGGAAGGGGAAAAGAAAAGAATTAATTGATTTAAATTTGGATGTAAATGAAGATTCTGAGAATTTTAGTCCCGATGGAAAAAGGGTTTGTTTTGACTTGAATTTAGGGTTATCAGAGAATGAGGTTAAGAATCCGGCTAATTTCCTGGGACAGTTTGAGAAAAATGAAAAATCATGTGCAGAAGAAGAGAAGCTGGAGGGGGAAGAGATTGGTGGGGAAAATAAGGGTATTTTATTTAATGTGAAGGTTGAAAATGGAAACGTGAATATAAATTTAGAAAAAAAAGGAGCATCAGTGGAAAACTGTGCTGTCAGAGCTGATTATGAAAATGAGGTTCCAGTGAATGCGCAAAGGGGCAGAAGGGGTAGGAAGCGAAGAGAGGTATTGGATAACAAGGCTAACTTGGCTGTGCCAGAGATGGTAAACATGGATGGGGAAAATGGGAATGTGAATATAGATTCAAAGAACAACAACGAAACCCCACGGGAAAGTGGTAGTGGAGGCCTTGATTATGATAACCAAGTTCCTGGAAGTGAGCCAGGAGGGAGAAGAGGTAGGAAGAGAAGAGATGTACCTGATAATAATATTACATCTGCTACGCCAGAAACAGGATTGAGAAGGAGCAATCGCAGAGTGAAAAGGGATTCGTTTTCTGGTCAAGATCATATTTTTAATACAACAGGATTAGACAGAGTTACTGATCAGTTGTCCTCTCCAGCTATTAGCTCAGTTTGCGAGGAAAAGATCAAAACGTTGGGTTGTGAAAAATCCGAGGAAAATGTTCTTTTGCCAAAGGTGGAGTTGCCACCTTCTTCTGGGAATTTGGATTTAAATGGAGTTCCTGCATTTAACATTCTTTCTGTTTATGCATTCTTGAGGTCTTTCAGTATTTCGCTGTTTCTATGCCCCTTTGAGCTGGATGATTTTGTGGCATCTGTGAAATGTAACTATTCTACATTATTGTTTGATTCCATTCATGTTTCCCTTTTGCAAACATTACGGAAGCATTTGGCGTTGCTGTCCAATGAAGGTGATCTGTCCTCGTCTAATTGTCTCAGGTATTTAGTTTACTTTCATTCCAAAAGTTATGCATTTGACATCCCCTTCCTTGATACTTATTATTTTCTTTAATTTGTTACTTAGGTCTCTTAATTGGGATTTGCTAGACTTGATCACATGGCCCATGTTTGCGGTTGAGTATCTGTTACTGTTCAGTTCTGAATGCATACCTGGTTTTGATCTGTGTCACTTGAAGCTTTCTCAGAGTGACTATTACAAACTACCTGTATTGACAAAGATTGAGATACTGCAGCGCCTTTGTGATGATGCGATGGAAGTAGAATCCATCAGGTTAGAGATAAATAGAAGGACACTGGCAACAGAACACCAAGTGGATTTTGTTCGGACTACGAAGTCTGACAGCTCCAAGAAAAGAAAGGCTATGATGGATGTTGCTAGCAGTTCTTGCATCACAGAGGAGGATGTTGAAGAAACTGTAGATTGGAACAGTGATGAATGCTGCCTATGTAAGATGGATGGAAACTTAATATGTTGTGACGGTTGTCCTGCAGCATTTCATTCCAGGTGCGTAGGAGTTGTCAGCAGCCTGTTGCCAGAGGGGGATTGGTATTGTCCTGAATGTGCAATTAACAAGGATAAGCCTTGGATGAAAATGGAGAAGTCTATTCGAGGTGCTGAATTGTTGGGAATGGATCCTCACCGCCGACTATATTATAGCAGCTGTGGTTATCTGTTAGTGTAAGTTCCTTTCTTTATAAAAACCAAGAAAATTATGTGAATTTATTTTTTGTGAATAGTTAATCAATCATTTAGGTCCACAGATGAAACAATTAATAAGTTGGTAGACAGATTTATAAATATCTGAGTTTTGTAAGGTTCTAATAATCATAAAGTTGCTGCTTCTTGCATGGTAGTGAAAAAAGCAGTGGGTATAGAAGATTAATATATTCCAAAATACATTGACTTAATGCCTGATATTTTGAGATGCCATTTCTAAACAGTCTAAGCATATATATTATCATTTTTGTAAGCTCTAGCTTTTCTTAATGCTTCGAGGATGCTGAATCATGGGCCAGCCTCTTTCCTTTCGGCCTTTTGCACATTACTATTGTTTGGCTGATGTGCATGTATAGTTGATTTAGTGCTATTGCATCTGGGTCTGTTGGAAAAGGTTCTGTCCATTGCTAGTTGTGGAAGAAAGAAACAGCAATTTCTTTTGGACTGCGTTTGGTGACACTTTATCAACCTTATGTTGGTGTTGGATGCTTACAGTTACAGTATCCAATATCATGGTGATAGTTTCAATTTGGTAATCATAAATTGGCTCATTAGGGTGGGCTTGCATATTTATTTTTGCCTATTGTGATGGCTACATTGCACTTGCAAGGGGATTGAGTTATTGGTTCTTATGTGTTACTGGCTGCAGTGATCATGGCTCCTTTGGCATGTTGTAATTCTAACTCTAGTGGTGCAAGCCTCCTATCCCGATCCTTAGTTTTGTTGGTTAAAAAAAAAAGGCCCATTGGCTGTGCTTAAAAGTTATTATTGTAGAATCTAGTAATTTCTGTTAACAAGACAAGCAAGTTCGAAAATCACATTTGGCAAAATAAGTAACTTTTACTTAAGCTAAACATACTTGAGCCTTGTTCCCAATAAATATGGAGTTATCTACACGTGTCTATTTTTTGCAACTCTAATTACTCCCTGATCAAGCGAGGTTCTTTCCAAGACCGAAAGGAGACTTGGTTCAATGCATAAGACTAATGCACGGACCATATTTTAACAGTACAAGATCTTTCCTTACGTCGTGCAATGAAGTGGTTAGTCCGGTTATTAAGGAGGAGATGATGCCGAGATGGATTAAACGGTTGATAGCGAGCAATCTTCTATAAAGGATGAATTAACCATTCATGTTTTGTTTCATGTCAAGTAGGGATCCTTTATTTAGTTCATTGATCATGGGTTATGCCTGGTACTACATGATTGATACACACTTGAACATAGATATTTGTAACATGTACATATGAAACGAGAGTAATGACGTACCTATTTTTGGGCTTTAATAGTGAATCTTCTTTTGTAATTGAGTCGTAACAACTACAAACATTCCCTTCCTCTCTGATTTTCATTGGCTTGCCTGCACAATGTGCAATGGTCTTAATATTCGGTCGAAAAAGTAAGAAAATATGCCATTGAGTTAAATTGATAGAATCTCTCTTACTTAACCGGACAACAAGAAAGCCATGACTTATTCGATCCTCCAGCCCTTCAGCCATTTGGTCATCGAAGCTTCAATTTGTTCGTCGAGACTCGAGAGGATTCATGACTACATATCTCGAAAGATCCTATATCTAGTAAAATCAATCCTTTGCAACATTTTAAATTATCTCATCTAAAAACCTAAGTTGTTAGAGGACATAACACGCCCTCGCTCATGCAAGCCATATTCATTTTGTGACATGTGCACAACTTCTATATATGGACAGCGGTTTGCTTTGAGCTCAAGAATCATGCTCGCTTTATTAGCACATTGAACCATTTTATATTAGCTTAAGGCTTAAGCTGATAGAGAAAGGAGTGCATTCAAATTTAGTTGTCAACAAAACCACATCACATCGTGTTATTTTGGTCTATTCGTACTAATAATTGATAATAGTTCGTGTGAATCGAAAGACAACCGATTATCTCTATCACTTTTATAATTGCGTAGTTTACAACTACAAAAGAAAATAACCTTCCCTATCGTCTCCATGGTATTTTATTCCTTGAACATAAACACATGCGCTATACTTTTCAACACATTTGTGGTCTATTGCTTTTGACCACACAACCACCCTCCACTTCTTGGCCGAGTCACCCTCCATTTAACCTATTTTGTGTTGATGCCAACTCCTGTTCGAGTTTTAGCAAATTGTTTGCTTCTTTTTCGCTATTTTTCCATTTGATTTCGTTTTGGATAAGATGATGGAAGAACTAACAAGCTACGACTTGAATACATGATCGATACTTTAACAAAATTCATTTTTTAATCTACTAGCAAACTAGATCTCAGAAGAATATAGATACTTGGTAATTTACTCTGAGTCTTCTCTCTTTGTAAGTTTTACCATACGCGCTAAGACTAGAAAGAAAAACATTGTGAGTAAAAGCATAGCTTTATGCTCTTAGAGTGAAGAGTTTCTCCTCTTGTTAGCATTGTTTGGTGGAAATTTTTCAGTAGAAAGAGAATACCGTTTTAGAATTTGGAAAATCATTAAATTGAATCAAGACAACATGTTAGCACATATGCGCCACTCTAATAATGAGAGATGGGATAGAACACTCAATTCCACAATTTCTTTATTTAACTACGATATATTCTATAGCTCATACTGATACATGAATTTATGTTTTTATGCATTGACATCATTACAACAATAAATGAAGACTATATGATTCTTTTTCGGTTACTCCAATAGGTTTATTGTTAGATATATTGAGAGATTTAAACCTTTTTGATCCTTAATAACTACAACAACCACGTTGTTTATCCCCTTTTTGATTTGTTCTACTAACATCATATCACTCTTATAGTGGGAGCCTTTTTAAATCTATGCAAAGCATGTGCTAATTACTTATGTTCTTCCTATAATCTATCCTCAATTCCAATCGGCACTACATCCACTTGTTGGCTCAAAATAATTTTTGTTGGGTATTTAATATATCTATTCTAGTTATGGAGTTACTAACTACAAGGGCATTAATTGTACATTTTTACGTATTAAATGTCAAATAACATTAGCATTATTACTCAAAAAGGAGGAAGAAAATTGTAAAGAAATGTCTTGACATGTAATCAATTATAGTCCCTCTTAAGCACATAACTTTCAATTTACAAAATGCCTTGACATGTAGAGAGCAATTAGATGGGGGTGGAAGTGTGTCAATAAAAAAAATAGATCATATTTGAGTCTATATTAACTGGGCATTCCCGTTAGACCAAGAAAGAAATTGTCTAATTTGGGACCCATGTATTTTTTTAAAGGATGTTTGAAGCTTACATTAAACGCCTCGATGCTTATGTCTCCAGTGTCATCTGTCAAGGCTTACACCTCGACTTATGAGATTTACTCAAGGCTAGCTTTTACATTATTGGCCTAAGCTGTTTGGGCTATTTTTTCATTAGTCTATATGCCTTGCACATAAGGGAAAGAAAAGACGTCATTGCAAGTGGATGCTTACAAAGAATAAAAAGTAACTACAATAGTGATGAGGAGGATGATAATGCGGATCAAATATGTTGATGATTTCTCTTAGAAGTCCTATTAGCAATGATGATATGAGAGATTTGTAGGGTGTTTCCCTCTTAGTAGTGAGCTACAATTTTGTTACGTGATTATTAAGCTTATGTTTGACACTCATTTTTTTCCATTCTCATTCTTTTTCTTTCTTCATTTCAACCACACATTCTATCAATAAAATAATATTACACATAAACCCAAAAATTCTCCTTTTTAACCACACATTCTTCCATCAATCATTATTCAAAAACTAATTTTTCTCCCAAAATGGGTGTCGAACATAGGCTAATTTGAGAGTATACTATTTACTTTATTCATCTATTTTATGTTTATCAGCAAATTAGACTTAATGTTGTTAACTTGTTTTATTATGGATTTTCAAGATGGCATATGGTTTGTTATGGACACAAATTTTGTATTTTCATATTCTTTTGAATTGTTCTATTGGTTTGTCTTGATGATGGCTTATGCACAGCCTCACTGAGGTAAAATTTCTCGGTATCTGATTGAATCTTTTTAAACATTGAGCGTAAGACTGTGTTTGTTATATATCAAGATATCTGCTGGTCAAATAACGTTGCTTTTGATTGGTGGATTCTTAGTAGCTAGCATAGTCAACCTAAACACTAAGAGCATCTCCAAGAGATTCTTTATTTTTAGAGAGTATATTCTATCATTTGGAGGGCATCTATAAATTTAGAGAGTTAAAATTTTGAAGTACTCCAACAAGCTCTTTATATTTAACACTTAATTTTACTACTCCCAAAAATAATTTTTGTTTTTCCTTATCTTTTATTTTAACAAGTTTTTCTTTAGATTATTTTATTATTTCCTATATTGAAAATTGAAATACTTTGAACGCATTAAATTATAGAGAGTGAGTTTGACTCTNTTGTTTTTCCTTATCTTTTATTTTAACAAGTTTTTCTTTAGATTATTTTATTATTTCCTATATTGAAAATTGAAATACTTTGAACGCATTAAATTATAGAGAGTGAGTTTGACTCTTCAAATTTAAAGAGCCAAACCCACTGTCTAAATTAAAATGTTAATTTAAAGAGTCTCTTGGAGTATGATTTTAAATATTGACTCTTTAAAATAGAGAGCATCTCATGTTTAAAGAGTCTTTTGGAGATGCTCTAACCGCTTAGTTTAGTACTTTTTAAAAGTGCGTAATGTAACTTGCTTCATTTATTGATCTTTTAGCCATTAACATTGTTGTTCATTTAGTTTTGAGCTGCTGCAACTTTTAAACTGAGAGCTAGATTGTTCTTAAATGTGATATATTTCCCTAGATTTGATCTACGTGCATTAGAAGTTCTAATTCTAGAAACCACAATAACCGGTATTTATGTCAGTCACGATCGTTAGATTATTTTACTCTATCAATCATGGCACTTCCAAATTTTGCTGAAAAAAGTTATATTATGCTTTCTTTATACCCTCTTTCCAGTAGGTGCTGCAATTATCTTGCAATAATGAACTTACCTCTTCCACGTTTTCCATGAAGTTCAAATCTCTTGTTATTATTGGCCTTGTGATTCTTTTATGATGATTAACCTTTTATTAATTAAACATGCAATTCCTTTTTACTTTGTGAGTCTCTTTTTGTCATATAATTTGTTGGTGTTTGAATTTTTTGACTTTGTACCTGCACGATTGCTTTAAATGTATGCTGACTTCTGCATGACCATACATGCAGGTTAGAGTTATGCAATGACAAATACTCGTTTTGGTACTACCATAAAAATGATTTACCCACCCTTATAGATGCACTAGAGTCATGCCCATTTGTATATGACACAATAATAACTGCTATTAGCAAGCATTGGAATGTCACTCATGGAGATGATGGGTCAAAAACTGATTTGGATGCTCGGTCCTTCTCTATACACTCTCTTTTTCCTATAAAAGGGCTGCTGCCTCATATGCATCCTACAACTTCAGAAGCGCATGTCAAGGATGCTGCTGAAAGAAAGTCGGAAGAAAAATCCGTTGTCTCTACTTACCCTTGTAACTTAGAACCTGAGGTTCAGGAGTGTGTCAATATGATGTTGGAGACTGATAACCATGGTGCAAAGATGGAAAATCGATTGGCAAGTTCCGAAGGATCAGCCGAAGTCTCCCAAGCAGCGACTAACACTGATAACATTAAGGAAAGTGGGCAGGATTGTTCAGAAAGAGGCACTGGTATATCATCATATAATTCTGAAATTCCATCGAAGTTTGTGAATGCTGGAGATCATTATTTAACATCTACTATCTTAGAAACAGAACAAAGAACAAATCTCATTTCTGCAAATCATGGCCATGCCCCATCCATCATGAATCCTTGTGAAATTATGCCTCAAGGGCATGGTGCGGCAACTTATGTTAACTTTTATGAATTTGCTTGGATGGCATCATCAGTTGTTGAAGCTTTAATGCGTAAATCATCGGAAAAGACATCAGAAAAAATCATAAGGTCAGAAGAAGAGGTTATTACTGGGCAGCTGAAGGTTATATCAAGTAAATATGCTTATTTATGCTGGCCGAATATTCAAAATTTAAGAGCATACAGTAGGAAAGAAAAATGTGGGTGGTGCTTCACTTGCCAAGGTCCTGAAGGGGAAAGGGACTGCTTATTCATTGTGAATGAAAATGGTCCTGCTGTTGAAAATTTTACAAGTGAGGTTTTGGGTATTCAGTCTAGAAAGAACATGAAAAGCCATCTTATTGATGTTATGTGCCATATCATTTGCACTGAAGATCGTCTACAAGGGCTTCTGTTGGGCCCATGGTTAGATCCTCAATATTCTGAGCTTTGGCGTAAAAGTGTTTTTGGAGTGTCTGACATCACTTCATTGAAAAGTTTTCTACTCAAGGTAAGAATATTTCCTTATTGGATCTCTATCTAACTTTATATACTTGTGGATGTATATTTAAATATTTTTGATGCCGAGGTGTTCAACTCTAAAGATTATTGTCTTCTTAAAGAAATAGTTTGTCCTTTTTAAAATGATTGTCAGAAAGTATCTTTCATTCACTTGAGAGTTCATTATCTGGCTCTTTCTGAACAAGTAACTTTTGAATTTGTTAACAACTCCCAGCCATGTGAATTATCACAGAAAAGAAATCTTGGGTTGCTTTGACGACTTGGAGAACTATTTATTATCAAGAATGGGATGATGCTATGGTCCAATAAAGCAAACCATGACATATCGTGTAGGATCTGGGCTTGATTTTCTTTTGATGAGAACAACAGCCATAGGCTGTGCATTTCAACTGACTTTTACAGTAGAAGTAAAATGATCATGGCAGTTGGATATTGTCTGAAGATCAAATTTGGAAACAGTGAATTTGATTATATGATATATTGGCATGGAACTTGTGCTAACTGCATTGTCAACAGGTGATAGATTTAGAAATAAATTGATAAATAAAAAGCTTCCTTGTTAAATTTAACTAATGGGGTATGCCAGCCGCCCAAGTCTAGTAAATGTCGATAACCTGAAATTTTCTTTTGGCACTTTGAGGCTCAAGGGTGTAACAATGTTTTTAAAAGTACACATACACGCATACACCATAATTTCAGGAAGATAGATAATGAAATATGCTAACCTATTTCTCGGCTCAAGAAATTTTTTTTGACAGACTTAGAATGTAAACATTTTACCATCTTAGATTTCTACACTACAAAAGAACACTTAAGGTTGTGTTTGACACTCATTTNTGGACATGGAAGACATCTTCAAACCAGCTTGAGGGGGAGTGTTGGAAAGTTTCCAAATCTACAATATTATAGGATATTTAGAAGTTAGGAATTAAAATATTATTTCCTTTTTATTCTTCCCTAGATTTCTCTATTGTATATATATATGTGTGTTACCGTGTATGAAAAGGAGGTTTTTTAATGAGAATTATTTTACCTCAATTTACTCTCTCATTCAAGAAAATGGATGTCAAACAAGGGCTAAGTTTAGGAGATAAATACGCATACTCAGGAACAGTATAAAACATGGATATAAGATGAATTTTATCATATCTTTTCATTTCCCTGTTTTCAGCTTTGAATCATTTTTATTCGTGTTTTCCGTATCGTACTTCATACTAGTTATCTGATTATTTGCAACTTTCAATACCAGCTAGAGTCAAATTTGCATCTTCGAGCACTTTCAGCAGATTGGCTGAAGTACGTGGATTCTGTTCCTACAATGGGTTCTGCTTCTCATGTTGTGAGAAATTCTGTACGAGCGTCTATGAAACATGGAATTGGCAGGAAGAGAGCAAGGTTTTTGGAGCTGGATACAACTTCATCTTCAAGTTCTGCAAATGGGTTGAGCTTATTTTGGTGGAGAGGTGGGAGAATTTCACGTCAGCTGTTCAATTGGAAGGTTTTGCCTCGCTCTTTAGCTTCCAAAGCTGCCCGACAAGGTCTGGAGTTTCTATTCGTCTGTTTAAACTTAGATCCTTGTGGAATACATAGTTTTCTGAATATGTTTGAATTTTAAACTGTTGCAGGTGGATGCAAGAAGATACCAGGTATCCTTTACCCTGAGAGTGGAGAATACGCAAAAAGGAGCAAGTGTGTTGCCTGGCGAGCTTCTGTTGAGACATCAAGAAGCGTGGAACAGCTTGCTCTCCAGGCATGTCTTTCTTATGATTCAATATGTCCCCCACCTTCATTCCAATATTTGCTTTCCATTCACCTTGGCCTAAAGGCCAACTAGATGTAAAATGATGGCTACAAACTCTCTAAAGGGCTTGTCTTTTCTTTTATTATTTTTTATTCACCAAGTGATGGCCTTGGGGAATTTGGTCTAGCTGCCAAAGAATATCACGTTTATGATTATTACATTCGTTTAGATTCCTGGTCTGTACAATGAAAACATTCTCTGAACAGCTGTTGGCTCTACATTTTACCCCATCCAACAGGGGAAAAAGATAAGAACGCAGCAATATGTGTTGCAACTTAATTAAGTTACATGTCATCGACATTTTTCATGTGCCCAGGTTAGAGAGCTTGATGCAAATATCAGATGGGATGACATTGAGAACTCGAAAATTCTATCGAAGACAGACAAGGAGTCCCAAAAGTCAGCCAAATTATTCAAAAAAGTTATTATACGTAGGAAGTGCTCTGAGGGATCGGTGGTTAGGTATCTTCTTGATTTTGGCAAGAGAAGATTTATCCCTGATATTGTTGTGATACATGGATCCATGCTTGAAGATTCCTCTAGTGAAAGGAAGAAATATTGGCTGGAAGAGTCTCATGTTCCACTGCATCTCCTGAAAATGTTTGAAGAGAAAAGAATTGCTCGCAAATCAAATAAGACATGTTCTGGAAAACTTCGTGAGAACAGTGTGGTAACGAATAAAACCTTCAAGGAAAAGGGATTTTCATACCTTTTCTCAAGAGCAGAGAGATTGGAAAATTATCAGTGTGGACACTGTAACAAAGATGTTCTCGTCAGGTATGATATGCTTATTAATTGTTAATATTGGAATTTCTTTTAGAAAAAACAGGACTGTCTTTTTATCAAAGAAAGGAAAAATGCATGGCAGTAGATAACAAGTTGTCCTTAGACAAACAAGACCCTTCTAATATTTGATGTAAAATCAAAAGGTAACCAAACAAATATGCAGAGTGTGCAGTCTTGCTTTTTAGTTGTAGTTTTACTACATAATGATTTGAGTCATTCTTATTCATATTTTCTTTTGTGAGGTTAGATAATCTAGATGTTTTAAGTTTTTTTTTTTTCTCTGTTGGACATGTGTGTTGGTGTACCCATATTGGCTTTCTTTATGATAGATACACGAGTTGATATTGGTGTGAGGTTATTCTTGAATGGACAATTCTTTCCTTTTATGTTGCAAATTATATGTGTACTGGTTTAAAAGTAATGTATATCCACGTTTCATTAATTTGAACAGTATTAGAGAACAGTGTGGCTTAAACTGTTATGTTTGCTTGCCAGTCTTTTTTTGGCCTCTGATTTGCAGTCTCAGCAATCGGTTTTCTTTTGTCCATTTGCAGGGAAGCAGTGAGTTGCCAGTACTGCAAAGGTAAACTTCTCTTTGAGTAAGAGTTTCTGGTTTATGTGTTTCTTCAATTATCACTATATTGCAAAGGCAAATCAACTGTTGCATCTGCCTATCTTTGTCTTCATCATTGTTTAATTCAGCGTGCATGAGAAAGGAATTCAAAGTATTTTGATTGTTTAAACATGATTCAAATTTCTTTTATTAGTCTACCATCTTACTGTTTCATCTTTTTCTTTTCATGCTTAGTTGGACCAGTTTGAACCCATGTATTTCTGTTTGAAAACCTGATTTTTCAAACTTTTTAGGCAAAACTAATTATGTTAAATCAACACATTGATTTGGAGTTACATAATAAAAATTTTGGACTTTCTTGATTATCAGATACCAAATAATTTTCTCCTTTTATGCTGCCTGCAATGCTTCTATAGGATTTGATATAAATAACTGTAATCATCCAATACTTGCATGATTTAGTAGTTTAGTTTTGACATTCTTTTTTTACTCGAGCACACTTGTTAATCACTATAAACTTAAGACATTTTATGCTTTGCCATGAAATAGAGATTATCGCAACTGTTCATTTTCTTTAGACCCCTGAATGATGATTATTTTGGACCGGAGCTGTGTTCTGACCCATACAGATACAGTCATATTGGTTTATCAAGGCTCAATGGAATTATTGCTTTATGTTCATTTTGGAACCGAAATTTTGCTACCTGCATGCAGGAATAGTTATAGAATATGATTAATAAAGGTACCTCAACTGTCAATTGTATTAAGCGTGTATCATTTTCTATAATATTTTCCCTTAAATATTGAACTGTTTTTCCAGTTGTTTTCTTTTTTACATTTGCTATGATCTGGGGTTGTCTTTGCTATTGAAGGTCTGGTGGTGCTTGATCGTGCCTTAAAGTTTGTTAGTGATTTTTAAAGTGGGTCTGAAATTGGTGGTAGTTGATGCTTGTGCCAACAGAAAGGTGCCAGTAGCAGTTGGGTGGTGCTAGTGGTGATGTCAGGAAACAGTAAAATAAGGAGATACATTGGGGTTACAAATATGAATTTGTATCTTTGTGGATTGAACTAGTTTTTAATTTGAAATAGTGGATATACTACATGCTTGATTCACGTGACTTCCCATGATTTATGAATTACTTCTAAAAAGCACTTAAAATATCAACTTATTTATATTTGTATGTATTTTCAGGCTTTTTCCATAAAAGACATGCAAGGAAGTCTGCAGGCTCGATCGTCGCTCAGTGTACATATACATGCCATAAATGTCTCAATGGGAAGTCCGTGGAAATGGATACTAAGAATTGGAAGTCCAAGCCACCAAAAAGTAAGAAATCATCAAAGTTATTGAAGCCATTGGGCTCCAGAAAAGGGAAAAAGTTGGGCAAAGGCAAGCAACGAGTGCAATCACAAAAGAATAAAAAGGTTCAACTTCTTGTACCCCTGCGCCGTTCTGCCAGGCATGCTAAACCTGTCGTAAAGACATCCTTGCTGGATACAAAGATCAAAAGACGGAAGAAAGGGAAACAAGCTAAATCAAAAAAGTACAAACTGAAGAAGCCAAAAAATAGTAGTTGGCAGAAGAAGAGAACGCTGGTCAATTATAGTTACTGGTTGAATGGTCTTCGATTGTCAAGAAGGCTAAACGATGAAAGGGTGATGCATTTTAGAAGTAAATTGCTTCTTGTCCTTTCCGGAGAGTCGACTTCCAACGCGTGTATGCCGAAATGCTGCCTCTGTGGTGAATTAGAATTCAAATCTGAGCTGAATTATGTTTCTTGTGAGATTTGTGGAGGTAACATTCTTTACACTTGATTTATCTATACTTACACTAAATAAACACATGTATGCTGTGGAAGATTATTATTTTTCCTTGAATTAATTGCTTGCTGAGAAAAATCGTTTTTAGAGTTCTTGCCTGTATAAGAATAACCGTTAATATTCTTGATAGATGACAATTACATTTTTAAATAGTTATGTATGCATGACTGACGTTTGGCACAACCAGCTCAGGGAAGAGTCATCCAAATTTGTTGAGTATAATTAGTTTGTTATTAAATTACAATTTCACAATTTGCAGATTTTTTTCATGGAGATGCTTTTGATCTCAAAGCTGATAAAGTTGAAAAGCTCATCGGATTTAAGTGCCATAAGTGTCTTAATAAGAACCCTCCAGTTTGCCCCCATGTTTGTGCTACTGAAAGCAGCCAAGCTGCACTTTTTCCAGAAATTAATGTGGGGCCTGAATGCTCTGGGAAAGAATCTACTGGTCTATCCCTCTTGGAGGAAACATTTACTGATCAGAAATTTCTGCCAATTGAAAAATCTAATGAGGCGTTATTGATTGATGACAATCACGATAAGCAATCATCAGTGCCAATTCCTGATTCAAACCATATACAGGCAAGTGATGCAAAAGCAGGATTTTAAATACTACTTCAGAGGAGAAAACAGCAGTTGTTAACTTCAGCGAGGAAGGAAGACCTCTTGATGAATTGGTACCAACAGGAGAAGACCTTGCTGGAAGCTGACCATGGGAAGAAGCCATGTTTACATCATTGACCCATGACCATTTGAAGAATGGTTTGATAACCTACCCTTCTGTAATCTGTAGTCAGTAGAACTCTTCCCGACTAATCCTAATTGTCCCCATAAACAATTTTTGGAATTCAGGCGATGCCATTTATGGTGGGAGAGAAAATAGATTAGAGTTCGTAGTTTATACTTATCTTTATACAAGAGATTGTGCTATACTATAGGCGCTTAAATGTTTTTGTGAATTTAGCTGAAACCAAATGATTCACTTCAATTTAGAGCAACCGAGAAAGCGAAGAATTAATTTGTTGCTCCCATCCTTCTTCGAAT
This sequence comes from Fraxinus baroniana, assembly GCA_903798355.1. Taxonomy (NCBI): domain Eukaryota; kingdom Viridiplantae; phylum Streptophyta; class Magnoliopsida; order Lamiales; family Oleaceae; genus Fraxinus; species Fraxinus baroniana. The sequence continues at coordinate 3,722 of CAIGRO010036659.1, read as the reverse complement.
ATCCCCTTGTTTTTGATAAGTCATTATTGCTATATCTGGTGCCGAAGATAATTATTTAAATGAATACATATAGCCTCTCTTTAAATGCTTAAGCCTTTTGTCGAGATGGTTCAACATAGTATCATAGCTAATAAGTGAAAGACCTGAGTTCAAGTCTCATTGCCAACTTTTAATGAATTGTGCATGATTGGGACATTTGATAAAAAAAATATTAATGAATTTGATCTGCTTGTTAGATCCACGCTGAAGATGAGATTTAAAAGAATGCATGTAGCTCCTCATTAATAGTTAAGCTTTTATACACGATGGTTCAACATCTGGCATTATTTGTGTTTTGGAAAGCTAGCTGCTGGTACATTCTCCATCTGATACTTGGCACATGGTTTGTTGACAAGTTATTGACAAAATATGAAGGATCCAGGATTAATTTCATCGTTCTTTGAATCATTTCAGGCGACAATTTTCTTTTTCTGTATTCTTGTCCCGTGTCAATTGAAGTCTTATGTTTTTTGAATTAATTGACTCTATAAGCCAGAAGCTTGGAAGGTATTTCTTTTAGTAGTTCTCTACTATTTTTATGAGGATGTACCTGAGTGCTTTATTAATTTAACAGTGTTACTGATGGAGATTCTAATGGATATTTGCAAAGACTTGCAATAATTAGACTTGATTTTAGGCAAAAGAATAAGATCAAGAATAAGATCTATATTTTGATTGATTTTCTAGTATTTTGTTTCATTTCCCTTCCATAATCATTAGGTTAAATTAGGGAAATCTCCCTTCTTCATTTGCAATTTTAAGCTTAAAGGCTGAGGATTTTGTATGACATAGCTATTGAAATATTGAATACATTGAAATCTGCTTTTTCCCTCTTTCCCTCTTTTTGCTTCTTTCTTCTTCCCTTCATAGCTATATTCTATGTATACCTACTATGCTGCATTGGTTACTATTTTTCTGTAACTTGATCTGTCTTTGGTATACCAAATTCTTCATGATCATAGTTAATAGAGAATCATCTGTTATATTCATTTTCAAGTTTTTTGAAACGTGGATACAAGTTTTTCGAATGTGATAGTATAGTAATTTTTTTTTCATGGCATACCAAATTCTCTATTGATCTGAATATTATTTATTTTTATTTTTTTCCAGTAAATGAAATTTTTGACGACCATGCGCTAACTTGTTTCACATACAACAGGATGAAGTATGATATCAAATGTTGTCTTCTTAAAATGGAGAAGTTCTTGTACTCCGATACACAACAACAATGGGGCATTTTAAATTGATGAAGTATGATATCAAATGTCGTCTTCTTAGAATGGAGAAGTTCTTGCACTCTGATGATAAACTATGCTTTAATAGGATTTTTCCTTTAAGAAGAATTGTATGCGCAGAAAATATGAGATATATTTGTTTGAATGACATCTCAATGAATATTATTTTGTGTAACTGACATTTTCTATTTGCTTCCTTTGATTTTATAGTCATACATTTGGCAAATTGTAACAGGGATGCTGTAAGCTTTTTGTGCCTTGCACATGAACTGGATGCTGTATTATGGACGTGGAGTTGGGAATGAAGTTAACATGAACTCGCTTTGGAAGAGTGTTTAAATGTAAGTCCTACTTACTTTTAGTTAGTTATTTAGTGCATGTTTGGCAAAGTTTAGAATTTAAGCTGGTCAAACATATTTTTATCCACATTTCATAGGACCCACAACTTACTACCACTTGTTACCACACTTTCCATGGGATACAAGCACTTAAAAGCACTACCAAGCAAGCACAACCTAACATGATTTTCATAGTTGCTTCTTTTTATTCTTTTTACTTACAAAATTTAACTATTCTGGAAAGTGGGTCTTATCTTACTTTCCAGAAAAGTAACTTTTTAGCAAAACGAAGCACGCTCAAGTCAAATTTTGCTATTTGATTCTTAGCTTCTAATTTTCCTTTCCAGAAATATTACCGCATTATCTTGAGTTTCTTCTCTAATGTGAATTCCATCAATTTCAGTACACAATCGTGGTATGCTGTTGCAAATTGCAGGGTACTGATAAAAATCGAATGTGGAAATCAATGAGACTGGAGCACAATCAAGAGATCAGCAATTAAAACTCAAGCATCATCTGCCATTGCTTTCTGCTAGAAGGTTTGTATTTTCTTCCCTAGTTTTTTTCATTGTCATTTGCAAATATTTATGATAAAACCATGATGCTATGAATGTAACTTGACTGGCATGTCCTGAATCTCTCAAATTGTGACATAGAAGAGGTTTGTATAGGCGTGTTATTGGATAATGTTTGATAACAGGAAATAAAGATTGAAGTGTCTGTCTGGAATCATTCCTGGTTGGTTACACCTTCAACTTAAAATGGAAACCGAGCATTTCCATTAACTCTGATTTCTTCCGTTATGGACAGTGCTCCCACTAATTGAGTTTTATGCTATTATTTAGAAGCCAAGAATCATATATTTTTCCATGATAGCTTTGGTGGAGTTTAGAATTACTTAAAACTGTAGGGAAAGTAAGGAAGGATAAGGAGGAAAGTGAAGACGTAAATTACACGAGCACTTAACTTTCTCGGTATAAAGTAAAGAACTCTGGAACATTTAGAAATTGCTACATTCGACTTGACTCTGCAGAAACCAGATCAAAGCGCTATGAACTGTGAACACACATTTTCATCTATGTTCCTTCTTTTTGTTCTAGATTTCTTTTATTTTATTAAGTAAATCGTGATCATTGAACAACGGATGCTGCTGTTTCTATAAACTGACTTATTTTATCTTTCGTTTAAAACTCAGGTATGGATTCAACAACTCTTTGCATATCTACTTGACTCAAGAAAATATTCTGTCTTGTTATGTTCATTTGCGAGTAAAAATATTGTTCAATGTACCATAGAAAGGATCATACTGTGGAAATGATTCTCCAGGCTCACAAGTTCAATGAAGAACTTTTAGATTTGTGGGTTTGTACCCATTGCGTCGAATTTTTGCTTTTGGATACGAATGAATTTGTACATGTTTATTTTGGATTTCTGCTTTTGGATACAAATGAATTTGTACAGGTTTATTTTGGATTTCTGGAAGTAGAGAGTGATCCATAACTCTATATTCAGCCTTCTGGAGCAACAGTTGAGACAAGATAGGCAGATGACCGCTTATCCTACGAAAATTCAAAGAAAAACAATCAGATATATGCATTCGCCTTCACAACTAGAAATGAAACTGTTACCTGTAATATGTTCCATTCCAATCGACGTTGGGATGAAAGCAACTGGTCTCAAATTTAACCTTTGGGGGGCTTGAAAGGATAGTCGAGCGGAAATGAAAGGGATAACTTGTATTCGGTTCCTTCGAACACCGTATCTTTGCTGACAGTTATCGTTCCTTTCCAGCAGAAAATATTGTCTTCCTCTGGGAATGCGATATTATAAAATATTTCACGCAATAGGAAGAACGATTAAAAGGGACAAAAATTGAAAATGTAGGTACTGAATATTGGTTTGTAGTTCTCACCACTCACCATTAGGGCCATTAACTCAGATTGCAAGCTGTAGTTGAATCAAGAATTAGATGTTAGAATTGTGATTATAACAGCAAAAAATGCAGAGATAAATCACGAAAAAACACCAGGAATACAATAAACACCAAATAATTAAGGCATGTTTGGTACACACTCGACTCTGTTCAGTCCAATCCATTTGTTGAACTAGT
>CAIGRO010036645.1:0-10628 GCA_903798355.1 Fraxinus baroniana | reverse complement strand
GTAATTACTTGAGTATATTGTTAGTTAAACTTTCATGAGATTGACAAAAATGCATACTTTCACAAAAATCTCGTTCTCCACTTACATCTTCTTGTTGAGCACTTTTACTCTTCATTTGAACAGGTACTTAACTCCTTTGAACTAGTTCCAATTTCGCCTAAAATATATAGGGAAGTGCCACTCTAATGAGTTGCGATAAAATTTATCACCTTTACTTAAAATTTGACAAAACAAAAATAAAAAAAATCAATCTGGATCAAGCTTGCACCTAGCATTGAAGCTGAAGTAGCTAAAAGAAGCAAATAGAATTCTTAAAATCAGACCAACATGTGCACTGAATCAAGAGTTTCAGAAAAAATTCATTCATAATACTTACATAAATTTGACAAAAGAAATATCTTAATTAATGGCCAAGAGAACAGCAGAAACAGGAATTACCAGTGACCAGTGTTAAATTCTAGAACGTCATAGAAATCGACAATATTAGCCCAATCATGTGCTGGAATATCAGTATCTACCCCATATGTACCCCTGATACCATCTTTATCCGAAAGCAGAATTTGTTGTGACTGCCACATGCATTTAATCAATAATAAGCTAGTGAGGGAGTGAGATTAATAGCTAATCCAAAATTTTAAAGGAAAGAAAGATACACTACTAAATAACTAACTTGATGAAAAGCACTCTTAAAAGGTCAATCCGGGGAAAATAAAATTATTACTAGTAAGAAATCGAAAACATTCAGATGCTAATTCTTCATTTCTCCAATCCAATATCTATAGGCAGCTCCAAGCAGCTGCAAGACACTTCATTAAGTGGACAAAATACAAAAATCAAATTAAAATATCATCCATGACTAAACAAATAAAATGATCAATATATTAGACAAAATTATGGGTTGGGTATGCATGCTCATATCCATTATAATCATAATATAGCCTCTCTCCCTTTGTGATGTCACGAGTTGCAACCAGGAGTACACAACATTCACCATTAACGCTGTATCTCACACATTTAATGTTCAGCTGCTTCCGACCCTCCCTGCATTCAATTGACTGGTTTCAAGAACTATAGGTGTATGTTGGCAATGATATGAATATATAAGATAGAATTCTGCATTTAGAGTCTGTTGAATGTTACAATATAAGCAGGAATTCAGGAAAGATGCATGGTTCAAGGAGAGAGGCTGTGGCTAAATGGCTTACGGTGAATAATTATTTATGCCATTAATAAAACGAGCATGTTTCCACGTTTATCAGGGCAGACAACAAGACTTTTCAATGGGTCTCTTGCTAGAAGGAGGGTCATCATGCTATCACAATCATCCAGTTCCCTATTCTTAATGTAATCCACATCGCCTGTATACTGCGCAATGAATGTCATGTACTTTATTGGACCATCTGCTTCTACTGTATAGCTGCAACATTAAACAAGGGCACATTATATTTGAATATATACTACTCAAGGACTATGCGATGAGAGAATGGAGGAACAAAGAAGTACCCTCTACATGAATCAAAAGTTACAATTGAAGAGAAGGACATGGGTAAAGGTTCTTGCTTTGCAGCAAAATTCTTTATGATATTTTCAAGTTTAGAAATGTCAGCAAACGGGCTTGAATATAAGGTAATGTGAGGCCTTGATTCAATTTCAATGAGCTGAGTACTGATTTGTCGACTAGCCAACACATTCAAGGCTTTCAGGACCTGATTTTCCAGAGCAGGATCGAAGTAAAGCTCAATTGCATAGCCTTATGACATTGTCTTTAAAATTAAAATTCCAGAGAAAAGGAAACAGAATAAATCAAATAGATACATATTAACCACAAAATCGACAAACTAATAGCATTTAACAAATCAGACTGATTATGCCACTAAGAAAATCAATGCAGCAAATAAACATTTAGAAATAGATCACAGAAGGAAAAACCCATAAGAAGGAAACAAGATCTAAGAGTAAAACACTGAAAGCGGAGGAAAACAGATGAATTACAATGAACCCATAAAAATCTAAAATCAAAGTACGCAAATATCAGTAAAAAATAGAAAATTAAAACATAAACCCTAAAGAACTGATGGCACATACCCAAATAAGATTAGAGACAACTGAACTCGAAGCCCAGAAATGGAAAATTGAGAGGCAAAGAATCCCCAAAAGTTAGAGCCCTAAAACAAATATAGAAACTTGACAAGCGTGTGAAGATGAAGAGTGAAGGATTATAATACAAATTGTGAAATAGTTTCAAAATCTGAAAGGGACTCTGAGAATAAAGAAGAGGTTCAAGAAAAAAAAATATTTTCTTTTGGTAGGGAAAGTGATTTCTTTAAAAAATTTCTTGACGATGAGGAGTGGAGTTTGGGAACTGGGAAGACTTTTGAAGCAGCTTTTTCGTTGTGCAATTTTGCAATGAACAATCAATGTCTTGCGTCAGGACATGAAGGAAGGAGAAGAACTTTGGCGGACAGGGCATGAAGAAATCGAAGGAAGGAGAAGATCTGCGCTGTGTGTTTTTTTAACGAGCGTGAGAAAGGAAAGGAAAATAAAAAAAAATAAAGGGAAAATAAAACGTTCTATTTACGGCGTTCATTTGCACGCTGTAAAAATTCATATTTTTTTTTACAATTTATGGCGTGCACATAACGAATGTTGTAAATAGTGTAGGTAATTGATCATTTACGGCGTGCAAAAAATATACACCATAAATACTTTATGCAGTTGATCATTTACGGCGCATTTTTTTTGCATGTCGCAAAAAGTCGCTTTTTACGGCAAGCGTCATTTGCACACCGTAAACATATGCCGTAAAAAGCTATTTTTGTTGTAGTGACACTCTATAACAATACAATTGAAGGGAAAATGGATCAGGCGAGAAACATGTATGCAGTGGCTTGAAAAAAAAATCAAACTTCTCAATTGATGTTAGTACAATCCACGTGTTTCTTTGGTTGAAGTAATTAATAGAACGAGACATAAAAAAAAACTCTGCAAAAAATGTTGAAATAAAATTGTAAATGCCAAGTTTGAAACGATAGGTATAATTCGCGCAATGAGTGCAAACGACATGAATGTTTTGTACCAATTATCCGTATTCCATACTAGTCTTTCTCCGTATTACTGATGTGATGTAAATCTTGTACATTAATGTTTTTTATATAAGTATAAACTAACAGAGTTAAAAAAAATGAAAAATCTAATTAACCAATATTACAAATATAATTCAACCATGAGGACATGCAAATCACGTGCGATGCACGTCCAAGCCACTAACACATTTTTGCATTGTATTACCATTTCAATGTTTTTTTTGTTGATTTGGTCCTTTCCATTCCATTCTATTATTCCCTTTTTTCAAATAGACACGTGGATTGTACTCACATCATTTGAGAAGGGGAATTTTGTTAAGCCATTGGATATGTCTTACCCGTCTAATCCATTTTCCCTTCAACAGTATTGTTATAGTTATACTATAATATGCATATTGAAAATGGTAGAAATTAATTGCCACCAGAGACAAGTGATCAAAATTATAAATATTCAAGTTTCACGAATAATTAATCGTTATTAACGTGGGTGCAAAAGAATTCACAGCAACATCCTTCTAAGGATCTTATTTGGCTACGTTCTAGTGTTCGTGGTGTTGGTGAAAGCTCGAAAAAATACACATTTTCTAGTTTAAACTGTAAAAGGTTAACTTTTCTAAAAAAATTATTTGTGTTTTTGCGTACTTTTTATTTACTTTTGTTGAAGTAGAAACAAGTGAAAACTCGAAGTGATAACGAAATTTTTTTTATTGATCAATCATTGTATGTTTACAGTAGTTTGGATTCATCTATTCTATATATTGATGAGTATTAGTTGTTAAACTAAAGCAATTATTGTCATTGTTAATGAATTGAGGCTTAATTTTCTGTATATTTCGTTTGTTAGGTGCAACTCGATGGAAAACGATGGAATTGGACAAATGGAGCAAAAAATTGGTTAAAATGGACTTAATCCAAAGTTTGGGAACCAAATAGGAAAGTTCAAATAGTTGATTTGGACCTAATATCGATGATTGGAGAAAGTCTGGATTCAACTAGATGGAATTAGAAGATGGAGGATCAAGAAGATATCAAAAGGAACTAAAAGGAATGAAGAAAGAACTCTAGGGACCAAAGTGCAACAAATATAAAAAGTTGTATAAGGGCGCATGCATGCTAATTCTATTGCGTACTACATCCTGCACCCCATTTACTGAGAGCAAAGAGCCCAAGCTGCACGCGGGTACAGAACTCTATGGTGGGCGGCACGAGCATTTCCTGGGGAAAAAAATGGGCTCACTCCTCATTTGACCAAAATTCTCCGTGGAATGCAATTGTTTTCAACTATTTAACTACATGGGATGACCAGAATGACCTAACACATAATATACCATATTTTTCACCATAAGAAGGACGCTAGCATTGAATTCAAGGACAATTGACACAAGAGATTGAATATTTGAAGTCTGGGTTGAAGATTAACGACCTACCAATCTTTGTTTTCAATTTCAGTGATGTTATTCCAAATTTTTTTTGTGTAATTTACATAATAACATGCTGCGCTATTTCTTTTCATGCATTGGATGAAGATGAAACTTTTTTATTATTTAATTTTAGTTCAATACAAGTAGTTTAGTAAAATTCTTACAATTTTTGATTAATCTTGCATGCTTTATTTGGTTATTTGATTGCTTGATCACCAATTAAATATATATAGTTGCTTGTTGTAGTGTTAAAATGCTCTAAATAGGTCTAAAACACTGCTTGATTAACATACGTGTAATAGGTATTAGGAATAATGTTTAATGTAACCCATTTTTTTAAAGTACAAATCGTTACTAAACATTTTATTCAATAATTAAATAAACATGTCAAACAACCAACATGAAGATTCTGGTTCTACCAATAATAAATAAAAACACGTAGGAAATACATCCAAATAAAATACGTTCCAAATAATAAGATCTACGCGATAAATAAATCAAAATAATGCTAAAAAAATAAATCGAGTCACGTTACACCGGATTATTTATTTAGTTCCATAAATCCTGACACCACGACAACTTCTCATCGTCCACCAACCAATGACCCATTCTAACCTATGAGGAGTAAGAAAAAAAGGGTGACTACATGAGAATACTTAGTAGGAGACGAAAATCATGGTGCAATCCTAAATAAAATATTTAGATCATGCGTAAAAAAAATCATACTGTCATCATAACTTTAGAACTCGATAAGAGCTCAATACATATCATATCTTTGATACCGGATGTCCATATCATACATATCATTTCATATATTTAACTTTCATAGGTATAATTATTCATCAACATGAAAAAAAATAAAACAAACCGGATAACATCAATTGCACCTCATTATCCTACCTTGATTGATAAAAAGGATGGTTGGATGTTCCCAAATCTTTAATTTCTTCTTGCTTCCACGGTAATACGTAGGGGCGGACCCAGGATATTTGTCCAGTGCGGGCGGTATCAATAAAAAAGAAAAAAAAAATTATTATAACACAAGCATTATACTAAAATGAAATAACATTTTCCACAACCTCTATAGCTTTTCTTTTATAAAATCTGTCCATAATTGAATGCAATAAATAGGAATTGGAATGTAAGTAATCAAAATAAAAGAAAATGACCGATGTAATGTAATGTTACCATTTACCAACAAAAAATTCAATAGCATTGAAACTAAAAAATTTACGTGTAGTTATTCCTATTTCCTCAAAATTTCCTACATCCTAATCAATAACATTAGCAAGCAGCTGCCAAACTCAAAACTTTCCCAATTCCCATTGCATGTATGATATACCTAATACACTAATACAGTATAAAGAGGAAATTGCATATACTAATACTCTAACTCAACGCTCAGGCTCAACAATTGCAGATGACAATAGCACTATAGCAGATAACCCAAACTCAACATTTTGCAAAATCCCATCCCAATAGCAGATGACAATAATCACAATATGAGACGAATATTGAATACCAGCAGCAATAGCCAATAGGCAATATAAATTTTAGAAAACTTACTTAGGGACAGGGGTATGTGACGATGCAAGTAGAAGCAACAGAGCAGGCGACGGTGCGAACGAGTGGAGCAGGCGACGGTGCTATTGTAATGGAATTGCACCTTTGCCCTGCAAGGCTTTTCTATCATGGTCCATGGATTGGGGGCGGAATGGAAGAAATAATTGGCATTTGGCCCAACTTTTTTTTTTTTTAAAATAACGGGCTCTTCAAAAAACAGGGGTGGCCCAAAACCCAGTGCAGGCAGATGCCTGCACTGGGCCTTAGCTGGGTCTGCCCCTGGTAATACGTATCTATGTTTTCTCTTTTCCTTTTCTCTTGAAGGTAGATAATGGTTACCTTGTATGGTATTTAAAGTTGAAAGCCTAAAAATCTACAAAATACCGTGCCCCCCCATAAAAGGTCCCAATCCCGGTAATCTACACAATTAAAAATCACTTCCTTTCCCATCCAACAAATGTGGCACACTATCAATACCAATTCCCAAAATCAAGGCAATTAAATAGTACACCTTTTCAATTATTCCTACACACGTGGCTGCCCGACAATTCTTTTTTTTTTTTTTTTNTTAATAAAAACCAATTAATAACTTACGTAGACGTGTCACCCTTGTATTCTAACTCATTAGTTAATTTAATTAAATAACAATTTAAGACAATATCTTTCGACCTCGATAATTTGGGCCTCACTTATCGGAATTAACTTTTTTTTGAGCCTAATATGCATGATTAATTACGATTTATTCAACAAGCCCAATATTCAAATACTTATCATTGCTTCATCAATATCTAAATATTTGACCCATAAAAAATAAATTTACATATATACACTTTAGTCCATAACTTTCCGAAACATTAAAAAGCATGTAGAATAATTAATTCTATTTTATGAAAATTTTGGGACTTTACATATAACGTGTGCAATCTTTGAGATAATTATGAAATTGAATGCCTATTCATTCGAATTCGGACAAGGAATAGATTCGGGTTGTGACTAGAATATATTGAAAAAGAGAATTAATTATAATAGATTTATCGATTGTCAAGAATGCATAAATGAAACTAGCTACGTAATTTAGATTTGAAATATATAATAATAGGTGAATTCGTAATCCAATACACTTGTTCCATATACATATAAAACCAAATTTTACACGCTTTCGTAGATTAATTCAGAATAATTACAAAGTCACATTTATTTCGTTTTCATACTTTGAAACTAGTGCACTTTGATTGAATTTTATTCCTTTGGGATGATACACGTATTACTTGTCAACGATCCCATACGCTTGCAGGTTTCGGTCGAATAAGTTTTTGGTGTCATTGTTGGGAAATAATTTATTTAATTTGAGTTCATTAGTTATTTTTAGATTGAAGTATTTACTTTTTTAAGCAATTTATTGATTGAATTAAGTCTATTGTTTTGCTCCTTTCAGAAATCATAGTTTATGCAAGATTCTGACGAGATAGAGCTCGAGCTTCTTTAGATCGAAGCTAAAATTGAAAGAATTTATTGGCAACGAAGAAGACAACAGATGAAAGTAAGGGAAATGGTAGAAAATTAAAATCCGAGTCAGGTTTAGAATCCATTACAACTACCTCAACTAGTTTAGATAGATTAGCCGAGGGAAATAGCATATGATGGAGAAACTTTAGTGCGGGATTATGTAAATTCAATTTGTGCTCATGTGCAACCACTTATAATATATCCACCATTTCACAAGTTAACTTCCACATCGGACCTGATGTCATCAACTTATTTCAGAATCTATCCTTGGTACCTCAACTTGGAGGCCCCCAATATACTTTCAACTCGGCCAATGAGAAGCAATTCCAAGATGGTTATACGTACTCGCAGCCAAAACCCTGCTGAATTCATTATTCCAGATCCTCAAAACAAGTATACCATATGTGCAATGAGTGCAAATGTTTGGGGTGTTTTGTGCTAATTAACCTTCTTCTTTTCCTGACATATATAAGCTGATCTCTTGATCCTCATTTCAAATCATGAATTTAATACCATTTGGTCCTTGACCTTAGATTATTTCTACATGTAGAAACTTAAATTTTAGTTTATTTCTTTATAAAAAGATTGAGAACGATTCTTTATTCGTGAATCTTGAATATTTATAAGTAAGATTTAATTTCTACTCATCCCTCTCTCCTTATTTATATATAACAACATAATTGAAGGGAAAATAGATCAGGCGAGAAAAACGTATGCAGCAGCTTGAAAAAACCACACTTCTCAATTTATGTGAGTACAATCCACATGTCTGTTCGATTGAAGGAATTAATAGAATGAGAAATAAAAAAAAAAATCCACAAGGAAATGTTAAAATAAAGTTTTAAATGCCACATTTGAAACAATAGGGATAATTTACTGCATGATAGGAATGTTTATGCTAATTATCCATATTCCATACTAGTCTTTCTCCTTATTTTTGATGTTATGTAAATCTTGTACATTAATGTTTTACATATAAATATAAACTAACATAGTTAATGAAAATGAAAAACCTAATTAACTAATATTACAAATATAATTCAACTGTGAGGCCATGGAAATCACGTGCAATGCACGTCCAAAGTCACTAACACAATTTTACATTGTATTATCATTTCAACATTTTTTGTGGATTTGGTCCTTTCTATCTCATTCTATTAGTTCCTTCCTTCAAATAGACACATGGATTGTACTCGCATCATTTGAGAAGGGTAATTTTGTTAAGCCATTGGATATGTTTTATTCGCCTGATCCATTTTCCCTTCAACATAATTGTTATAGTTATACTATAATATGTAGATTGAAAAAGGTAAAAATTAATTACCAGCAGATACAAGCGGTCAAAATTATAATTATTCAAGTTTCCAGAAATGGAATTGTTGTATTTGATGGATTGGGGAATATATCCAGTTCTTTCAATGTGGGTGCAAAAGAATTCGTCGATTAACCCTTTTTCCATGCAATCATCACCCAGCATTCAACAGGGAAGAGAATCATAGTTTACTGTTTTCATAGCAACATCATTCTAAGGATCTTATTTGGTTATGGCCTAGTGTTCGTAGCACCGATCTTATTTGGTTATGGCCTAGTGTTCGTAGCACCAATCTTATTTGGTTATGGCCTAGTTTTTGCCTACTTTTGAGTTACTTTTGTTGAAGCAGAAACAAATGAAAATTTGAAGTGAGAATGAAATTTTCTTACTGATGAATCAATGTATATTTACAACGGTTTGGATTCATCTATTCTATATATCTATGGAAATAACTAACGAGTTCACTAAACTAATAAGAATACGAAACAGATGTTTAAGGTTGGATATTAGATTAGACTAAACACATATATCATTAATAATTTCTTCTCTACTTCATTGAGATATTGCTGCAAAGGCTACCTGGTTTTGTGGATCAAATGTCCGTTAAAAGTCTGGAGCGAGAAAACTCAGGAAGACCACAAAAATCTAAATCCTCGAAATGTACTTCACGTGTTATTCGAGATTCTTCTTTTGGCATGGATAAGCAAAATTCTACCCTTAGAACCTCAAGTCCTAAGGGTTTTTATCCACAATTTTATAGAAATGAAAGTCCATCAAGTACCACGAAATTGGAGGCCCCCAATATACTTTGAACTCAGCCAATTAGAAGCAATTCCAAAATGGTTCTATGTACTTCCAACAGAAACCCTGATGAATTCAGTATTCCAGATCCTCAAAACAAGTATACCATATGTGCAATGAGTGCAAATGATAGGGATCTTTTCTATATAAGCTGATCTGTAGATCCTCGTTTCAAATCATGAATTCAATACCATTTGGTACTGGACTTTAGATTATTTCTGCATGTAGAATCTATAATATAACAATACAATTGTGGGGAAAATGGATCAGGCGAGAAAAATGTATGCAGTGGCTTGAAAAAAATACACTTCTCAATTGATGACGGTACAATACATGTGTCTGTTTGATTGAAGAAATTAATAGAATAACACGTAAATGAACAAACTCTGCATGAAAATGTTGAATCAAAGTTGTAAAAACCAAGTTTGAAATGATAGGGATAATTTATGAACTGGAGTGCAAACGATAGGAATGTTTTGTGCTTATTATAGGTATTCAATATTAGTCTCTCTCCGTATCTTTGATGTCATGTAAATCTCATATATGAATATTTTACATATAAATATGAACTAACAGATTTAATAAAAACGAAAAATCTAATCAACGAATATTACAGTATAATTCAACTGTGAGGCCATGCAAATCACGTGCAACGCATGTCCAAGTGACTAACACATTTTTACATTATATTATCATTTCAACATTTGTTGTGGCTTTGGTCCTTTGCATCTCATTATATTAAATCCTTCCTTCAAATAGACATGTGGATTGTACTCACATCATTTGAGAAGGGTAATTTTGTTAAGCCATTATATATGTTTCACCCGCCTAATCCATTTTCCCTTCAACAGCATTGTTATAGTTATACTATTATATGTGTATTGAAAAAGGTAGAAATTAATTGCCAGCAGACACAAGTGGTCAAAATTATAAATATTCAAG
>CAIGRO010036642.1:0-14416 GCA_903798355.1 Fraxinus baroniana | reverse complement strand
CAAGGCACGTTAACTTTGACTAGTCTCTATAAATATTATACGAAGCTCAAATGGATTTAAATTTCAAGAATAAACAATCAATAATATCATCATATTTAGCACATGTTTAGAGGAAATTAAAATTAATATTTTAATTTTAATTAAAGTTAATAATTAATTTTAATAGCAAATTTCATCAACATTTATCAAAATTTATTAAAAATCTGATTTTTTAATCCCCACCAAACAACGGCCTAATGCAAATGTCACGATCAATTATATCTGTATTCCTTTATCAAATTATACTAATATATTATATGAGTGAGACAAAAAATTATATGGACGTTTTTAAAAAAGTAATATTTTATCAATTTATTGAAACAATTAATTTATCCTACCAGTCCGAGTCGTAGGGAAAATTTTATAAAATATTATGAAGGATTAATAGAAGAAATGTGATATATCCCCTACCTATTAGAAATTGCAGAAAACTCCAATGTTTGAAGCTTTTTGTGCGAAAAACCGTCATGCAGTCAAGATCCGTCAAATTTGTAGTTTAAAATATAGTAATAAAAATGTTAAAATTAAAATGAAGTAATTGCAATTTCAGTACCCAAACTTTTTATTCTTTTACAAATTATACCCAAATTTTTTATATGTATGACATACAATCCAAAATCTTTAAAACTTTATTTTCCACCCCACCTCTCCTAAATTTTTCACCCAAGATTACACTTTAAAACCCTTTTCCCAATCCTAAATCCACAGTATCTGAAACTATGATTGATTCTCCTATTCCAAATGCGAACCCGCTTCCAAATCCTTGGGCATCTACTGGCAGTACACTTTTATTTTGCTCTAACCATTTCTTATACTCTATTAGTATGAGAACTATTATTCCGTCTAAAAAAGTTATAAAAAATGCAATTGAGATGGGATTTTTTTCATCCAATTAGAGTGTGACATGTTTTACAAGATTTGTGTTTATAATAAATTAAAAATACCACTTACCCATCCAAATACACAAGGATCCAAAGTAAAACAACTTTTTTGTCTTTTACACAAATTATTATTGGCATTAAAGTTTTTATAAATATGAGAATGACTGCCATGAAAAAACAATGGAAAAAACATGACAATTGACACATTTTATTTTCCAAGAAGAGAGAGTGGTGGTTTACTCATGACTAGTAGGCCTTTCGTTTTCATAATTGGAGCGTCTTGTCTAGGGATGAAAATCGAGTTAGTAGCAGCGAACAACTTGATGCATTATCTACATTCAAAGTTGTAAATAAAATAGCTATACAATATATACAAAAACGAAAGGAACTATATATGGTTTATAATATAAAAATATATTTCTCTATGTAATAATAATAATAATAATAAAATCTTGGGAAATTTTCACCAACTTATTGACATAATTACACTTTGGTCCCCAAGCTATATTTCTTACCAATGTCATCTCAAACTTTTAGTTTTATATTGTCTTTAGTGCTTAGGAAGGTGGGCTTCAAGAATCCTGCAGTGGTAGGGTCGTTTGGGATAGGTGAGGCTTAGGAAGGGAACGAACAAAGGACTGGGAACGACCTGTACTTTTGGGGATGGGGTGGAAAGAATATACGCGATATGATATATTTGAATCTCAATCATGAGAAGATATTAGAATCACATATTTGATAAGATTTTGTAAATTATATTGTTTGATTATGTCCAACTTTGCATGACCATTGTGCTCTAGTTAATTTGGAAGGACGTATATAGATTATAACATGAAGTGTTGATAAAGGTTTAAAACTAACCGCGTTGGTCCAAACCGACCATGACATTATATCGTAGCTCGATGAGCAAGTTTAGATTCATGGTCACTAATCTAAATTAAAGTTAACAACTAATTTTAATCATAAATTTTATAAACTATAAATTTGATTTTAATCCCGACCAAACAGGGGAACCATCCCAGCAAAATAGTTTATTTGATTAATGCCCTTAAAAAGTTAAAATTAAGCCTATGTTTGCCACCCATTTTTTTTCCATTCTCATTCTCATTTTTTTTCTCTTTCTTTTCAACCACACATTCTATCAATAAATAATATTACACATAAATCCGAAAATTCTCCTTACTTTTTAACCGCACATTCTTTTCATCAATCACTGTTCAAAAACCAATTTTTCTCCCAAAATGAGTGTCAAACATAAGCTAAATAAAACTATAAATCACATGTTAATTATGTCCAACCCACCCCCTGCCGTACAATGTTAACCCAAATTCAAACTTCAGTAAAACTCCACTTCTTTCCACCACCACCACCACCACCACCACCTCCTCAACAGCGTAACCGCATTTTTCTCTTCTCCACCCATCGTCATCGTCTACCTCTTCTTCATCATCACTAAAAGTTTTCGACCACTCAACAGGGTGATTATTTTTACTCTTCATGCTCTCTTATGATCCAAAACATGAATTTATAACATTTTTACACTGAAAATGGTATGGAGCACATTTCATGCTATGAATCAATATTCTTGCTTGATAATCTTTTTGTTAATAAATTGAATGTCAAATGAAGTTTCAACACGAACACAATTTTTCACTAACAATTCAAAATATTTGTTAAAATTAAATAAAACGTAGGACTGTGCTAAATTCAACGAGCACTAGAAAATTTTATCAGTATCAAGTTTAAAATGTTTTAGGAAGTCCAAATTTTCACAAAGTAAATTTCAAAAAATTAATTAAAATTACTTTCAAGTTTGAATTAGGTTGTTACCTTTTCTTTAAGAAAATTGAATTAGGCTAACATTTCTAAACAAAAAGTAACGTAAATAATCAGACTTGGAACCAATTACATGGATCAAAATGTCCAAATGATACTAAGCAAAAGATAAAATAATGAAAAGACAAAATCACAGCCCCTATATCTTAATCAAGTGGTCCTACTCTTTACTTGTTATTTGTACATGGGGTCTCAATTCCGGGTCTCAATTCCGGTGTACAGTCCTCCCACAATAGGGGTGTTGTGTTTTTTCTATCGCAAGTGTACGATATCGTAACAAGTAATATAATAGATATTTGAGTCCAGATTATCGTTTACATGAGGACTATACTTTCGAACTTAATTAGATTTTTCTAACTCCTATTTGATGAAAACAAATAAGAATTATGTATAGTTGTGAATTTTTTTATCTAATTGGTTGGAATTAATTAAAATTCACACAAAAACTGATTGAGAATTCAAATAATGGACGGAAATTATGGCCGAACAATTTCACCTATTGATCACATTTAAGTCTTAATTCAAGATTCAAGAGTCTAATGTAGTGTTCAATCGAATTCTTCTATGGTATTCAATTGAGCATATTTAATTAATTCAATCCCATATTTTTATGTGAATCTATCTTAGTTACATGAAATATTAGTTTTAAGAATTCATACGATGATCATAATATTTAGTATATGTATCTCTACACGTTATACTAATCTTATGGTTTAAATCTCAAACTTACCTTTCGATTCGTAAAAGATTCATAGAATTGTCAAATTAGTGATCAAGTAATTCAACTCATTAAACTCATAGCAAAATTAACACATATATGATAAAATAACAAAAATCTTGAATAAAAGAAATAAAGGGTTTCAAGTAGATTACATTGTTCGTCCTAATGATAGAAGAAGAAAAACACGAAGTTGTTATTGAATACATCACCGAATTTTGAATAAAGACATAGAAAAAGATATTAATCTTGCACTAAGATCTTCTTCATTTTCTAATCAATGCTTCAAATCTTGTGTTTCCTGATTTTTTTCTCCCTTGAATTGCGTTCTTCAATCTTTAGTTGTATTCTCTTTCTCTCAATGTGTGGGATACCTCAAAAGTGCACAATAACTCCCCTTTATGCTCCTCACCATAGTTGCATGAGTATACGGTTTCTCGCGGGCTCAAAAGTTAGCCCAAAAAAAAGCCATGGCGTCTACAGCAGCGCTTGGTTTCGACGCCACAGCGCCGCATCAAGAATCCTTGTAGCACCACGGCCCCATACCTCTATCATCTTCTGCTTTGTAGCGCCTCGGCGCCACACCTCTGATGTGTGGCTCTCGACGCCATTCTTTTTTTTCTTGATATTCCAATTTGATTATTTTGTCATTTTTGTTATCATGCCATGGCCTTATTTTCTCTTTTCTTGCCCTGATTTGCACCTTCTCACCGCTTTTCCAAAATAATAGTAATAAACACATTAAAAACGTTAACTGCTTGTAATATCTAGCTCATAATTAAATTGAAAAGGGAATAAAACTCGTGAGTAAAACACATTCGTCAAGGGAGCCTCACGCCCAATAAAAAAATCATGAGCCCCCATATTGTGAGGAGGACTGTACACCAGGGTGTCAACCCCTGTGTACACATAACAAAACCCATCAACTATTATATCGTGAATTTGATAGACTAAAACAAGTCAAGAGAAAAAAGAAAAACAGACCAACTAAGTGTTGAAAGGACTCCCCACAGACCAACAATAGCTATTAGTTTTGGACCTAGACTTGTAAACCCAGTGAACTGGCTAAGATAGTGATGGATTAAACATCAAGTAATTTCTTACATAAATTATTCTTCTAAACATTTGCAATATGTGATTTAATGTAATCCGATAAAATGAAAACTTTGTGTTGTAGCTTGTACATTTGCTATGAAAAATGTTGAAGACATAAATGTAACAATGAGTAAAGGCTTGTGTTAAGTAATGAAATGTTTAGAATAAGAATACAATGAAAAACATCTAAAATGCATTACGTAATGAAATGTTGAGAATCATAATGCAATGAGATATATTGGAGACATAAGTGTAATAACTAGTAAATGTTACGGTCGTGTTTGACTCCCTTTTTTCCCATACTCATCTTTTTTCCATTCTTCCTTTCAATCACATATTTTTCAAATAAAATAATATTACACACAAATTTAAAAATTTTCATCACTTTTTCACCACACGTTCTCTCATCAATCACTATTTCACAAAATTATATTCTCGTTAAAATGAGATTCAAACACAAGCATAAGCTGCATGTTCTTAATTATCAAGTGAAAAGACCACCCATTATACCTTGCTTGTCCAATACCAAATCTATGTACGTCACCATTTCACCAACTGATCTTAAAACTTTTGAAAAGATTGGGGGTTTGATTGCAAATAGATTTGATGAACTTATTTCAAAGATGATTATTAATTGATAAAACACTTCTGAGTGAGTTCTGTCCCATGAAAAAGGCATAACAAGTTGATTTATTGAATTATAGAAAATTGCCTAATAATATATAACAAATAGAAAATTTTAAATAATAATAATAATAATAATTCTAGGATAAAAAAGTTTCGTTCGCTCTAACATATTATCATATTAAACATTTTTTATTTCTTTGACCACAATAATAAAAGTTAGTTCCACTAATTATTATAATATCCAAATATTTAATTTAATGATGCAAGATTGATGACAAACTAAGATCATTTGTAGGTTTACCTAATTTTAGGTGTTGTATTTCAATGACATTTTACATCAACTCTACTTTAATTACCTTTGTGGTGTACTAGAATTCATGATTTGGTGATAAGTTAAAATAATTGATTAGACATATCGATAGCCCATGAATTTCAAATTGAAAATAAATTGTAATTAAACTTTTAATGTGTTGGGACTAGAGATGACAACAAGAGAGGATGTGACCGAGGTGCCTTTCGTTGTCTCATGTTCTATCGAAAATTTTCAAACGACGAAGTAAGAATTAAATATTCTAATTTCCTGTCTTATTTCTTCATTACTTTATTTTTTTCAAATGCAATTTTAATTTAGAAACATAAAATTAATAAAAGTAAATGTCAAAGAGAGTTTGAGAGTAATTAAGAAAAAAAAAACATTTGGAGTTTCTATGAGTTAAACCTTGAGACATCAACTACATCGTAAAAGTAATTTTTAAAGTTAGCTTTAAGTAAATTTTTATTTCGAAATATATTTTTGGATATTATATTCAGGGACGGATTCATGATTGGATTAAAAAAATTATAAGCCGAGCTAATATTTCTTTAAAAAAATCCCAGGCTAACCTTTTCCCAAATCCGCCACTAATTATATTTCTTAGGGAACAATACATAAATGATGTTTTTAAGTATCATCATTTCAAAATTAAGGTTTGAAGTTTTGAATTTCAAAAATCAGGTTTTCATTAAAATTTATTTATGAATAAATTATATATTTTATTAAGAAATATATAAAGGTAACATATCTATGCAATTTAGTCACAATTCAAAAATTTGAAGGTCACAATTAAAATTTTTTATAAGTCACATTTATTTCATCAGTCACAAATTAAAAATTTAAAAGTCACAATTTGTTTATCGGACACAAATCACAAAATTTATAAGTCACACAATTTATTTTATGGTCACATATTACTTTTATTGGTCACACCTTAATAAATATTTAGGTCATAGTATTTATTGATCATAATTTATTCTTTATTGGTCACATACCAACCAATTTATTGGTCACATTCAATAAAATATTTGTGACCACCACTAACACACCACCACCGTTGTCGCCGCTGCCAACACCAACACCAATAACACCACCACAAAACCATTGTCCCCGCCACTACAATCAACATTGTTACCGTAATCGTCACCAATCCACAACCCCAACCATCGTACCACCATCTCCATCGCAGCCACCACCACAACTACCATCTCCTCTATCTTCATCTCAACCACACCGCAACCACCAACAACCGCCAAAATAGCCACCACAGCTTTCGCCACCACCTACAATTGCCGAAATCAGCAGTACCACAGTTTCCCCCCAACAACCACAAAACACAACAAAAAAACCCAGAAATAAAATGGCCGCCTGTGATAGAGATCAGCGCCAGCCACCTGCCTCCGTCACACACCACCATCACTTTTCTTCTTTGCCCCGATCTGCAACACCAGCCACTTGTCCCACTGCCCATAGATAAAAGGCCACCCATGAGTCCATAGATCTGCATCCTTGAGCAAGATGCATCCGGGAAGACAGAAGATCAAGATGTGCAGCGACGGATTCGACCGGTGGGCAGAGAGAAAAGGGGGTAAAATATGAGAGAGAGAGAGAGAGAGAGAGAGAGAGAGAGAGAGAGAGAGAGAGAGAGATGAATTAGAATAATAGAATTGAATTAAAAAAATGGGGAATAGTTTAAATAGTGAAATTATAAAGTCTACATAGTATTCAAAATTAATTGTCTTGTGACATTTAACGAATTTTGTTCAAATCGTATGAAGAACTACTAGACTAATGATTAACCAACCATAGAATCAAAATATCGCATTAATGGTATATGCAGACTTCAGCACACGATACATCGTGGTAAACTTGTCAAGAAACATCTACGTCTTCCATACCGCGAGTAAATAATCCAATATAGAAGAAGAATAAAATCATCCCACATTTTTCAGTATGATCATAACAAAAAAACCCAAACTATAAAATCAAAAATTGAAATTAAAAGCAACTAGTAGCTACCCTCATTTTTTACTTCTCTTGATTTGTTGAGGAATAGAACAAAGAACAAAATCTTGATCTTGTGCCCCTCCTGCATTTAAACATGGATATCCATAAATAGGTGTTATTGTAATTAGTAAAATTAATAATTTTGAAATTTGTAATTGACAATTTTCTTTGTTAAAATCATCACATAGTTGAATTGTATTGGAAGTTTATCGAATTGTAATCGAAATCAAAATAGGAGTTATTGAGTCCTAAGTAAAGTTAAAAGAGTTGGAATTGGTTATATAGATTTTGAAGGAATCCAAGATGTCCAAGAAGATCACATATGATCATTGGAATGCAAGTTATTTTCAAAGAAGTATAAAGTGTTGTACAAATAAGGCTCCAAATTCTTAGCCACAACTTACAATGCATTTTTCATGTAGACAACATTGGAATTTGGACAAGACTAATTCCAGAAAAATTATAGCTCTTTGAGTTATCATTCAACACACTTTGAATTAACTCAATCTAATACTAGGAGAGAAAGTCACGAGGAAAATACTGATAACTGTTCAGCTGCCACTCGCTCTGCGCTCGAGTGACGTGGTTATCCGAGGAACAATAATATTCGATTTTCAAGCTGTTCTTTTTCATTCCAAACACTATCCATTACAAATATACACCCTATAGGACGTCCAAAAGTGTGGTTAAATAATATTTTGATTATAGAGATCATTATTTGAATATCCAAACACCTTTTCATTTATTCCTTGAATCAACCACAACATTATTTGTTCATTATTCAACCCATATATTGATCCAATTAGTAAAGCCTTGTTGTAAGTCAAGAGTTTGTTCTTTAAAAGCTAAAAGCATATTTTTGTATATCTTGCATCAGCCTACAAGATCAAAATACAAAAGATCTTGTGATCAAACACCAAAGCCTCCTATTTCACTAGAGTTAAACGATACCAGGGAATGGGAGTTGGTATAAAGACACTCAATCTAGGAGCACTAAGGTAATGTACTAAGTGTCGAGAGATGCTATGAGGAGCACACAATCTAAGAGAGCCAAGGTGATATACCAGGAGTCGGGATCTGGTATGAAGAGCACGCAATCCAGTAGAATCAAGGATGACTATAGGTAAAGAGGTCAGAGGGGATCAAGGGTTAGTCGGGTCTAGTAGAGCTGTTCGTGCAAAACCCGCAAGTGTAAGAAATCATTGACAAGTAATACATGATTAGTTAAGTTATTGTCCCAGAGGGAATAAATATCAATAAAAAATATTTGGAAAAACATCACCTAGAATGAAAAATAATGAATAGAAAGTGAAAACTCAATTTCTTCTTCGTATTTCTTCAACCCGTACTTTGAATTTTCAATCTCTTGTGATAATCTCATTTGAATCTTGTGCTAACCTCTTTCTTGTGGTAAAAAAATAAATAGGATTTTCTATGCTCTGTGTCGTTCACGCCATTCACCTCCCAAGAAATAGGTTAATTTGGTGTTTATGAGAATTTGGACAAAACCAGGAAATTGGGTCGTTCAGGCCCATAAATGGCTTGTGCGCGTGCGCCGTATAGTTCTTTGTGTGCACGTCGTTCATTGAGTTTGTTCTCGGTAGATGAAAATCATGTCCGTGCGCACGCAAGAGAATTTGCATGTGCGCGTGCGCAGGTTCTTCTCCGAATAGTTTTCGATATTTTGGATATAACTTTCTCTACAGGTATCCGATTCAGCTGATTCAAAATGCGATATAAATGTAATTCAAATGGCTACAACTCTTCTTGAAATGAAAATTTTCCAATTCAAATGTCTGCTATCCAAAAAATGGGTCTTAAATTAAGGCTAAATCCATAGCATAACTTTTTTGGCTGTAAATTGATTTGTGAAAATACTTCCACTATATTTCGCTCATTTGACCTCCAGTTGCATCCAATTGATCCTATATGATCTTCAATCATCATTTTGTGCTCTGAATCAACTATTGAATGTTTACTTTTTGATCCCCAAACTTTGAATTTCCTTCATTTTCGTACGTTTTTCATCCATTTCTTCCAAATCCACCAATTTACACTGAGTTCAACCTAATAAACATAATTAACATAAAATTAAGCTATAAATCATCTAAATCACTAACAAATACTCTAATTTAACGATCCAAATAAGTGTAAAAAATACAGTTATCAAACACCCAAAAACTTGAACATTTGTTTGTCCTCAAACAAAATTATAACATAACTTAACCAAAAAATTTAAACACACATATGGTTAGATAATTTTCCTTTTGTCTCAAGATTGAAATACATGTATTAAAATTATAAACTTACAAAATTACAATGCTAAATTAATTTCTTCTTATCCAATGCAAAATCGACGTGTGTGTGTGAAAATTCATGCCAAGCATCAAAAATTTATAAAGTGATTCAAATCTCAACCCTTTTATGGCCAAATATTTCCTTTCTTCACTGGTAAGATACACACCCTCAAACTTTATTCTTTTCATTATTTTCCCAAGGTGCAATATAAGGTTGAATTTGTGATATAATAATAATCCTCACCCTCTCTAGTCTGGTTCGATTTTGCTAGTTGCAGCTCAACACGTCAATAAATGTGGATTCTTCTTATTCTTAATGGCTTCAACCTCTAAGAATCAATTAAACTAATAATCCCTAGTCAAAAGTCAAATTCTCTCAAATGACTGTTCGGGGCTTACTGAAGACATATAGTAATTTTTTTATTTTTTTTTCTGTGTAGACTTCTCTCTATTAAACTTTCTAAATGACCCTTGTAGCGAACTTTCAGCCGATGACTCTCAATTCAGACGACCATAGGGCACTAGCTTTTTAGAGATATTTACAGACTTAATCACTCGAGTCATAAAGGCTACAAAGAGAAGTTTCACAATAAGATAACACTACATATTCATTATTTTTTTTTATGATCCGTGCAATGCCCCTTTATAAATACTCATTATAAAAAATCAACCTCCAACTTAAAATTTCAACCTAATTTTCATTTTATTAGTATTAGATAATTCACACATAATTTAGCACTCATGTAATCCACATATATCTCAATGTCTTCCTACAATAGCTCAATCATCCCAAAACTATCTTAAAATTGGTTTAAGGATATATAATTTAGCGATTATTTGGATTTAGCATATAAGGTCCACTATCTTTTTTTACCCATTCAAATTTTGAATCAAATTATTTATTCATGATGCAAAACATAAATATTGTATGCAAAAGTATCAAATTTCACATGAATAAACAAAAATTAACCTTAACACGTAAATTTTTCATAATTTATAATCTGATACATGATTTCAAATATATGCAAGTAAGCAAAATTATCTAACCCACACAAGCACACAAAATAATAAATAAGCTGAAAATATATTATTATTATTTTGGCACTCGAACAAGCACACAAACCAATAAAAATTCAATGTTTTCCACCCAAACTTATAATAGACATTGCCCTCAATGTCTAAAAATATAACATGTAATATATAAAAACTAAGGGGCAAAGAAGGGAACTAAGTACTCCCCTGATATAGATTTGAAGGTGGTGGATGGAATTGAATGAAACTTCTGGCTCGCTTGCTATGTTTTTTTTCCTTATCCAATTTATTCAACTGTCAGTTCCTTCAATAGTAAAAATCAATCAAAACATAGAACAATTTATAATAACCCTAACACATCCTAAAGGGAAATATATGGATGAAGATACACTATACTAATTAAAAGTAATAATATTTATAAGTCTATATTTTAGAAAAGAAATTAAATAAAAGAGAAGAAAATTGGGTTGCCTCCCAATAAGTGCTTGTTTATAGTTTTTAGCTTGACTTTATTGTTTTGGCTATTTATGGTGGTTTGAAAAAGAGTTTTTAGTTTTGCATCGGCTGCATTGGAAATTATTCTTCAATTCATCTTCGAGCCTCCAGATTACAAGATTTCCATTATTGTCGTGTCCAACTATCTCACATTCTTCTTTCTTAATCTTGTGGCTTCTCCAATGATCTATCCTTTTACACTCCTCAATATCTGAAGGTTGCTTGAATGAAGCATTCATGGTGAAACTTTGTTGGTTTTCTTCCACCCTTAAGATTATTTTGCGTTTTTCAAAATTCATTAATGCTCGTGCAATTGATAAGAATGGTTTACCTAAAATTAATGGAAAATGTTGAGCATCTATATCAAGGATAATGAAATCAACTGGAAAGAAGTTATCTCCAACTTTGATGAGCACATCATCTACCACTCCATAAGGATACTTGAGTGTCCTATCATCCAGCCGTAGGATTATTGATGTTGCTTTTAGATTATCCAATCCTAATTTCCTGTAGATGTGGCATCAAAGTAATACTTGCCAAAATGAATTAAAACATTCAGATATTTTGAATTTATTATAGAGAAAGGTACAGTGAAACTCCCTGGATCCTTTAGTTTTGGAGGGAGCATATGCTTTATGATGTGTTGTACTCTTTTGTAGAGCTACTATTTTATCTACCAGTAGCTTTCTCTTCTTAATCAATATCTCCTTCAGGAACTTTGTGTGATTTGGAATTTGTTGAATGTCGTCAATAAAATGAAGTTGATGTGAGTTGTATGAGTGAATCCAAGAACTTCTTAAATTACTTTTCCAACTTATTGTTCTACAACCTATGAGGGAATGGGACTGGAGGTGTGTGTTTATTGACATGAACAATTTCTTTAACCAGTTGACCGTCCGACTTTTCTTCTTGTATAACCTTTGTTGATTCTTCAGACTGAACTACTTGTTCCGCCCATGGTTGGTACCTAATTCTTCTCAATCCCTTTCTTTTTCATAGTGATTTCTGGCAGCTGAACTCCACTTCTCGTTGTCTTTTCATTTTGATGATTTGGACTAGTTCTTCTTTAAGCTATTTTCGAAGCCTTTAAGGAAATGGAATAGGTGGCACAAAAGTTCGAACAAGGGAAGTAGGCTTGTATAATGGTGTCTCAATAATTGTATGATTCACAGTTTCAATTGCTAATACATATTCTCTTGGATTTGTCTCTGTGTTGCTTGGTAAGGTTCCTTAAGTTCTCTCCGCTAATGCAGCTGCCATATGACCCATCTGAGTTTCCAAGTTTTTAATTGCAGTCTGCTGGTTCTGAATAATTGCATACTGATTTTGGAAATTAATCTCACTCTTAGTAATGAACTGAGTTAATAATTCATCCATCGATGGCTTTCTGTTTTGTCGCTGTTGTTGTTGGAATTCAGGTGGTCTTGGTTGAAAATCTTCTTCTTGTCCTTGACTTTGATTGTTAGCCCACGAGAAATTTGGATGATTCTTCCATCCCGGATTATATGTGTTGGGGTAGGGATTGTTCTGTTGCCTCTGAAAATTTTGCACATAACTAACCTCTTCAGGCTAGATTACATGTGTGAAGGGTAAATGACATCTTTCTGTAGTATGATCAGCCCCACAACTTTCACAAATCGGCTTCTGTTGGTGTATCATGCTCACATTTTAAGTAAGACTATCTAACCTTTTTGTCAACGCTTCCATTTGGGCTTCTAATGATGTAGCTATGTCACGTTGTGTATTCTTGCTACTTTTCTCGACACTTTCCTATCTATTGGCCACATAGATTGATTCTCTGCAATTCTCTCAAATAGGTCTAAGGCATTGTCCAATATGATATCCATTATTGACCCTCATGTTGAAGGATCAGCTATGTTGCGGAATTCATGTCCAATCCCAAATAAAATATGCAGATCTTAGAGTCTTTAGGAATATTAAGATTAGGGCACTTTCTGAAGTAATCTTTTAATCTTTCCCAAGCTTCTTGATAGCTCTGATTGTCTTCTTGCTTGAAAGTATGAATTTCATTTTTGAGTTGATGGACTTGAGAAGGCAGGAAGAATTCCAAAGTGAATTTTTACACCGTGTCATTCCATGAAACAATGCTCCCAGGGATTAGCTAGTTTAGCCAATCTCATGCACAGTCTTACAAGGTGTGAGGGAATAAGCGCAATCGAAAAGCGTCAGCAGACATGCCTTCGTGACTAGTGATATCGTAGAGCAACAAGAAAGCTTGAACATGTTCATTAAAATTTTCAGTTAAGCTTCCAAAGAACCTGATGTCGTGATGATTCTGAAATAAGTTGATGATGTCAGGTCTGATGTGGAAGTTAGCATATCCAAATGGTGGATATATAATAAGTGGTTGCACAGGAGCAGGAATTGGATTTACATAATCCCTCACTAAACCTTCTCGTTCATTTGCTATTACCCTTAGTTGGTTTGGCAGAATTGGCTGAGATAATTGTAATTGATTCTGAACCTAATTCGGATTTTGATTTTCTGCCATTTCTCTTCCTTTCCTTTGTTCTCCTCTTCGTTGTCTAAAGGTTCTTTCGATTTCGAGATCTATTGAAAGAAACTCAATCTCGTTAGAATCTTGCATAAACTATAATTTCCTGAAAGAGTAAAACAAGAGATTTAGTTCATTCAATAAATAGCTTAAAAAAATAAAAATAAAAACTTCAAATCTAAAATAACTAAAAAACTTAAATCAAATAAATTATTGCTGGACAATGGTGCCAAAAACTTATTCGTGTAAAACCCGCAAGTGTACGAGATCGTTGACAAGTAATACGTGATGAGTTAAAAGTTATCGTCCCACATGGAATAAATTTCAATCAAGCGCATTAGTTTTTATTCAGATTTAAAGTGAGCAAACAAAATAGAATTATGGTTGATAATTATTCTAAATTATTCTACGAAAGGTTGTAAAATTCAAGGGTTGATTTATATGGAATGAATGTATTGGATTACAAATCCATATATTATTATCTATTTCAATTCTCAATTATGTAGCTAGTTTTATTTATGCATTCTTGACAATTGATAAATCTATTGTAATTAATTCTCT
>CAIGRO010036603.1:0-15892 GCA_903798355.1 Fraxinus baroniana | reverse complement strand
CTTCATCAATCCGTCATCGGTCAACGGCTCCGCCCCAGCTGAACCAAATTCCTGGATTCGCCCCTGGGTATAGATAGAAAAACATAGTAAAATTTAATACTCTAACTATACTAACTACCATTTCTTAATCTGTGTGAAAATAACTATAAGACTATCTTTTTGGGACGGAGGGAGTATGTATTTTTCATCTGGTAAGAACATGATGGCCAAATCAAGAAAAATGTTTAAATTTTCGAAAAAAATGTAAGGTAATTATAATTTTTTGTTTTAATTATGAAATTTGCAAGTTTGTCATAACTGATTGAACCGTTTGATAGAGACCAAAATCCACAGTTATAAGTAAGAAAAATGCCCATGTCATTATCATAATTGTCGGCCAAATTGTAAACCTCCAATAATTTATCCCTTTATGATTGACTTATTATATTCATTACTTCGTGATTAACAAAAAATCAATATAGTAATAAAATTATTGTCATATTATTCAAAAATTGTGATACATTTTTATTCACGAAAGTAATTATTTTAAAATAAAGAAAATTATTAAATGTATCCGAGATGAAACGTTACTTAAATGTAAACTTTAATAAATTTAATCTTTCCTATATAATGTTGCTTTCAGGTAAAAGTTTTCTTCTTATTTTAATAGTTTAAGTTATGATGTTAATGTAGTCCACTTAATCATTTAAAACTCAAATTAAAAAAAATAATAATAATAATTTAAAACTTGAATCTTTTTATTTTTTTATTTTTTTTATTTTTATCATCTTAGAAAGATATTATTGTGAACATTTTTTCTTCTTCCAATTTTAATAGTTGAGATATTAAATTCTTCCACTTAAGACCGTATGCCATTTCCCGAATTTCTTCCCTTCTTTCTTTTTATCTCCCTACATTCGGTCTCTTCGTTTCGACGAATCACTTGCGAACATTTTTTCTTCTTCCAATTTTCGTCGTTTCGGATAAGCGAGGCTTAAGTTAATCAATGAGTTATAATGCAAGAGTGACACTTGTGTGTAGAGAAAGTTTGATGGTAAAAAAGGTTGATGGTAAGTTATTAACTGATTTTTATTAAATAAGGATTTTGTATATAAAAAACGGTTATGGGGCAGCCACGTGTGTCAATTAATTTTATTTTAATATTATTTATTCGATTTTGGGAATTGATAAGAGTTGTCAATTATTTTATTTCGATATCATTTATTTGCCGTGATTTTGGGGATTGAATAGGCTGTCAATTAGTCTAATTTTAATATTATTTATTTGCTTTGATTTTAGGAATTTATAGGGATAGTTTGCCACATGTAGATTGAATAGGAAATAGAGTGATTGTTGATTTATGGAATATCGAGATTGAGAATTTTTTTTTTTTTTTTTTCTTTAAATACGGTATTTTGTAGATTTTTAGGTCTAACAAAACTCAATTTTCCTTTTCAACTATAAATACCGTGTAAAAATACTCATTATCTACTCTAAAGAAAAAAGAAAAGAAAAGAAAAGAAAGAAAACATAAATATGTTATTTTGGTTTTACTTTCAGATTTATTTGGTCTAATGATGTAGGATAACGATGTGCAGTTGAATTTTATTCCGTTTAAATTATTTATTTATGATGATGAATTTTCATACTTATGAAAGTTAAAAGATATGATATGATATAGCCATCCGGTACCAAAAAATATGATATGTATTGAATTCTTACCGATTATTAAAGATATGATGACCGTATGATATTTTGACACATGTTTTAAATCTTTTATTCGGGATTGCACCATTAATTCGTGTCATATTTAGTATTCTCATATACTCACAATTTTTCTCTACTTCTCACATGTTAGAACGGGTCGTTGGTTGGTGGGTGATGATGTGCAATTGAAATGCCAAGATTTATGGAAATCAATAAAAATAATCCGGTGTAATGTTACTATGAATTTTATTTTCAGCATTATTTTAGTTTTATTATTATGTGAATGTTGTTTTATAGAATTTGGAACATATTTTATTGTTTATGTTTTATTTAATATTACTGGAACCATAAAAAAATCATGTTGTGATGTTTGATACGTTTATTTTAATTACAGAATGAAACTTTCAGTAACGATTTAAATATTAAAAAAAATTGGATCGTTACACCACAATTTTTCAACTACACATTTTTAACAAATTTACTAAAAATATCATTTTAATCTACACCAAAGCCCGGCTCAATTATTTACTTGAAATCACTTAAAAATACAAGAAAGACGGTCGCATTTAAAGCAAAAATAAACTCTAATATATTATGAATTTATGTCAACAACAAGAAATTGTCACAATCTTGGCGTCTGGCAGAATTTCCCACTCTCACAGGGCTTCCACCTAGCTATATCGTTTCTATTTTTGTTTTTTTGTTTTTTTTTATTGGTTTTATTTTTGAAGAGAAAATAACTCATCGTGAATGAACCAATGAAAAAAAAGGTAAAGATACAATCCACCCAATTAATATCGACCGAAAAAATAGTTGCAAAGAGTGCGCGGACTACATTATTCTTATTTCTAGACGGAAAGTGACACGTACCACACCCTTCTTTTAACTTCGCTACAATGTCAAAAAATAAATTCACATTTGGAGCAAGACATTAATCAAATTCAATTCACAACTAATATTAATATCATCACATTCAACTACTCCGATAGCGAGCCCCACATCTTTTGCAAATAGAAGACCCTCATGCCGTGCGATGACCTCAATATATACATAATCACATTTTAATCGGAAAAGAAAAAAAACAGAGAGCGACTTAGATATTTATTAAATGTTATAATAAATGAAACGAAGAGACTAAAACTTCAATGTGGTCGTCTCGACTCTATAGTTGTTATTACATGCTTCTCTTCAAGAATCGGTATATAAATAATTTTTTTTTTACTTATTTTTAACTTTGATGAATAAAAAAAAAATCACTTTTAAATTTAATTTACTTAGCCCCTATTTGATACCCATCGTTTTATCAAAATAAGTTTCGTAACAGTGAATTTTTGGAGAATGTGATTAAAAAATTGAAAAGAGTTTGAGTTTATGAACAAAATATCTTGTTGTGAGAATATCTTGAGTTTAGAAGTAATGGAAATCAAATATGGCTTAGTGTTAATAAAAAATAAATATTAGTCTCTTCTTATTTATATATCACTAGTCATAAAAAAAAAAAAAAAAAAAATCACATCAATCAAGTTTTTTTTTTACAAAATATCTTAATTATGAAACATAAAAAACAATAAAAATAACAGGTCAACAAGAAAATGTCACAATCATGCTTTTGGCTAGTTTCCTCTAAATTTTGGTCTCTACTCTCCACCAGGGGCTTCCTCCGATATCTTATATAATAAAAAGTGTATCTGTGTAGAGAGACAGCTGAGTTTGCATATATGCAAAGAAGTTAACAATGGAGAATTCTTGGGATGACAAGAAAATAATGATGGAACAGCCTCTCTTGGAGAGCACTCAAAAGGGTGGCTTGAGAGCTCTCCCCTTCATCATAGGTGAAGTATTTCCATCTTACACACACACACACATGTTTGGGTGGGGTGGGGTGGGGTGGGGTACTTGATCATGGACATAGATTCTGAACTTAGCTCTTAAAATGAACTATTATAAATTGTGTGTTTTGCTCGTTTTAGACACTTCTGTGATTACTGTTGAGCACGAAAGAAAGATTTAGGACTTCATATGACTTATCAAACTATTATTCTCATAATTACATAATTTTTGTGTACTCAGATTTTTCAAATTATGAATTGGGTTGGACTGTGATTTTCTTCTTGCAGTTTCTTTAAAACAATTAATTAAAATTTACTTTAGTTTTTCATTATTTATTTTACAGCAAATGAAGCATTCGAAAAGATGGCTACTTACGGGCTAATGCCAAACATGATACTGTATTTGATGAAACAGTATCATATGGAAATGACCACTGCATCCAACATTATGTTTTTCTGGTCAGGAGCTACAAATTTCATGCCTGTTCTTGGGGCTATAATTTCGGATTCCTTTTTGGGTCGGTTTCGTACCATCGGATTCGGATCCATCGTTTGTCTCATGGTAAATTTTCTTTTTTAATATTGTTCAATATTGTATAACAAAAGCGAGCATATTTTTAAAATTTTCTAGATTTTACTATAATCATTTTTCATAATTATTTGATCATTTCTGATACTTTAATCAACACTATCACTCAATTATTTTTGTCGTTATCAATGTTAAAAGATATTTCAAAGTAAATTAAGACATCATGGTCACGACATTTGATTTTGAATTGTTTTTTGATGTTTTCTGTAGTGCCAACTAAATTTATTGGAAACACCAGTGCATTTTTCAAGGGCGGTTTTACTTTTTGTGGCTTACTTTGTTTGATAGGTCGAGTGTCACACTGTCATGACGATTGAATTGAAAAGAATATGCCAAGAATTATTTAATTTTAGGGTATGTTTGATGTACTAAATTTTTTTGTGAAAAGTAATTCTTTCGAAGAATGTGATTAAA
This sequence comes from Fraxinus baroniana, assembly GCA_903798355.1. Taxonomy (NCBI): domain Eukaryota; kingdom Viridiplantae; phylum Streptophyta; class Magnoliopsida; order Lamiales; family Oleaceae; genus Fraxinus; species Fraxinus baroniana. The sequence goes on along the minus strand of CAIGRO010036603.1, from coordinate 11,374 downwards.
AAGTAAGAAAAAAATTATGGGTCGACGTGTAAAATTATTTTATTGGAAGAATGTGTAGATGAAAATTAATGTTTCCCTTCGCTCATTGCATTTTATCGATTCTGCATCCACTCTTAAATTATGATCTTAGATGATCTAAACATCAAAGGGGAAGTACAAAATGCAATGCATAACAAGGGCTTATGTGACAATGAAGGATCATCAAAGAATACCATATATAATGAGCCGTTATGTATAGGTTGACCCTTTAAGTTAGAATTATAAGAAATAGAGGAGGAGTAATCTTGAGTTTTATGTTGATCCAAGAAATGAATCTTTATCTTCAAATGATGTTCTTTGATTCAATTTTCACTGAAGGGGATGACTCTTTTGTGGTCAACAACAATATTTCCTCAAACAAGACCACCTCCATGTGATGAATCTAGAGAAACTTGCAGCCCTCCAACAATTTTCCAATCCCTTTTTCTGTGTACTTCTCTCGGACTAATGTCCATTGGAGCTGGCGGAATCAGGTCTTCTTCGCTAGCCTTTGGGGCCGATCAACTCGAAACCCGAGATGGCCGAAAAAATCCGGCTGTAATGGAGAGCTATTTCAGCTGGTACTATGCTTCATATACATTATCTGTCCTAATAGCAGTAACTTGTGTCGTCTATATTCAAGACAACATGGGATGGAAAGTTGGTTTCGCTGTGCCTGCAGTGCTTATGCTTTTCTCAGCTGTTTCATTCTTTTTGGCTTCCTCATTCTATGTGAAATTGAAGAGTAAATCGAGCTTAGTAGTTGGGTTTATTCAAGTCATTACAGCCTCGTACAGGAAGCGAAGTCTAGAATTATCTGCAAATTGCACTGATGTTGTGTATCATTGCAAGGAAGGTTCAGCTCTGGTTTTTCCAAGCGATTCGCTCAGGTTTCTGAATAAGGCTTGCATTGTTAAAAATCCAGAAAAAGATTTAACCCCAGATGGGAATTCTGCAGATACATGGAGTCTTTGTACAGTAGATCAAATAGAAGAACTAAAATCATTAATCAGAGTAATCCCAATATGGTCTACAGGAATGATAATGTCTATAAACATTTGCCAGAACTCTTTCCCAGTGCTCCAAGCCACTTCCATGAACCGAAACATCAGTTCAGGTTTCAAAATTCCCGCAGGCTCATTTGCTATGTTTACTGTCATATCCGTCATACTATGGATTGCTCTCTATGATCGTATATTTCTTCCCATGGCATCGAGAATAATGAGAAAACGTATTTATATAAGTACTATGAATAGAATGGGAGCCGGGATTTTTCTCTCGTTTATGGCTATGATGGTGACAGCAGTCGTAGAGAATATCAGACGTAGTTTTGCAGTTCGAGAAGGATACGAAGAAAAGCCACAGGCTATTGTACATTTATCAGCAATGTGGTTAGTGCCACAGTACTGCTTGAGTGGATTTGCAGAAGCTTTGAATGCAATTGCACAGAATGAGTTCTACTTTTCGGAGTTTCCAAGAAGTATGTCGAGTATAGCTTCAACTCTAAATGGACTCGGGATGTCTGCGGCGAACTTTTTTGCGAGTTTTATACTAAGTTCTATAGATGATATCACAAAAAGAGGGGGAAATGAAAGTTGGATTTCAAGCAATATTAACAAGGGACATTATGATTATTACTACTTGGTTCTTGCTGGATTGAGTATGGCTAACTTGATATACTTTCTTTTGTGTAGCAAGGTTTATGGTCCTCTTAAGGAAGAAAGGGAACAACCAGGAAACATTATAGTCTCGTAAACATTTTCCTTATATCTTAAGGTCGTGTTGGACAGGGCTAGACATTGCGATGAACAAGATTTTAACTTCTTTCTCATCAACCTGAGCACTGTCCAATACTATATAGTCCACCACTACTGAATAAGCCGCAAAAGTATGTGTACAGTGTTATTAGTATAGTTACAGTAGCAGAGTGCCGGGGAGAGGAATATGCAAATATAATCAAGGTCCTGTTGGAACATTATGGTAATTGTGAGTTTTCCTCTTGTATCATCTCTACCTTTTCCTCTTTCTAGGAATATAGTATGTGATGCACAAGGATTGTCAATTGATCAATCCAAATCAGTATTCTTATCCGAATACGGTTGTTGTGTGAGTTCAATATTTTCATAGGTCTTCTTCGTAATTCATTTGAATCAATGGATAGTCGACCTAGCTACATTCTTTGTTCATTGTTCGTTAATTCTTCCGCTGCATCAGTATGGCCTTAACGTGTAAAGCAGGTCAGGTCAGGCTCCTTTAAGGTGGCCTCATACGGTCCTCCTATGGGCCCGACATGACAACAATGTACTTTACAATAGGCAATACTTCGACATTTTTTTCATTTTTTATCTCATCTCCTGTGATGCAATCCAACATACCAATGGGTTTATCATTTTTCATCCAAATTAAACATTGAGGTGAAATAATAAAAAACAGCCATATAGACAGCAATATGACATTTTTTTCATCTTGTACAGAGAGAAAAGAAGAGAAATATAGCTCTAGTTTAAACAATAAAACGTCCACATTACAAAGCATTTGGATTGATCAGGATAACCGTAATTCAGCAAAGATATACAAATTGGTATCAGAGAAGACAAGAGGCCTCAGGTTCATGTAAAAACAGAAGAATTCAAAAGATTCACTTAAAAGATAAATATATTCCCAACTCTCCAACGGTATGATTTTGCCCCCACCCGCACCCCTATCTAGACGGCCACAACATTGCTCTTCGATGAATGGCAGCCAATCCAGGAAAAAGTTAAATCCAGTAACTATACAGAAATAACAATCAAACTTACGGAAAGAGGTATTGCCTGAACATATCCATTCTTCGGCTTCTACAGTTTGGACTGTATCACTATCATCAACAAACACAAGCATTTCTAGCAAGGGTAAGATGCCTTTTACTTCCTGACCAAACTTTTCTGCAGTTAAATAAAGGAATGTTAAATCCCAAGAATGAAGTAACATATGTATTCAATGAATTTAAAAAGATTGCCTTTTCTTATTGCCCCAGAAATCAAGAAGACGAGTGCTTAGATGCAACATATCCATACCAGAACTTAAGGATGAGTCCGTTTTCATTCTTTAGAACATTCACACGATGCAATGCATGTGTGCATGCATATATAGAATTTCGAGAAAGAGTTAAATGTGATGTTACATGCAAATAGCCAAATACACCATATTAGAGAAGTTCTGCTATGGATAAAAACATTTTATGCCAAGAAAAAGAAGGGATAAATGCAAACTAGTGTATACATACCAGCGCTGTGTATAGGAATGTGAGTACATGCTATGGTGCCAAACCATAATTTCTGACGATTCATGAGGTAAGCATTCCATTTGACTTTCATCCTCAACAATTTGCTCTATAAATGTACTTGCCTACAATGCAAGTATATAATGTCATTACAAGATATGAATATAAATAAGACATCATCCTTCATTCTCTCTCATACCCTTTGTTCTTCCATTTTTACAACTATTCTCCGTTTTTAATCATTCATCCACCTTTGAGTAAGATAAGACACCTGGAGTATGTTTCGCTAAGTATAAGTAGCAACTTTTTGCTTCCAAACATGTTTGATAATTTGCTTTTTAAACTTTTATGTAAAAAAATTACTTATTCGGACTCTTACTTTATTGTTGAAATGAGTAACTTATTTCAAACTTTGACCAATGAAAAAAATTTATTTAAAACATTCTTATTTACTTATAAGTGAATTTTTTAAGATAAACATGCACAAGGTCCAACTACTTCAAGCTCACCAGTCACATTATACGGCATGTAAGTTATAATTAGGTTAAAATTTAAAAAATCAAGTAGGAATTTAAGTTGTTGCAGATCGAAGGCTTATAGAGTGATCTACTATATTGACATTGAATTCATTATTGTTACATAGACACTCACTTGGAAACCTTCTTTGACTACATCAAGCTGCCTGATTGGTTCACGGGTAGGTCGGTGCCATCTCTTCGGATCCCAAATAACAGTACTATTAAAGGCAAAACCCGACATCTCGGCGTGAAATCTTCGAAATCTTTTCGTTATGTCATCTATGTGCCATCCTATAACTTGAGAGCCATTACAGATTGGACCCTCCAAGATAATGTCGTTTCTGCTTTCCATCATCTTCGCCACTGTCCATGTCCCAAATCGCCTGAATTTTGAACATGTATCAATCAAAACAACGGACACATAGGTCGAGATCATGACAATCAGAAGTTTCCATGAGTGAAGTGTTCATCATTTTCTTAATGACCACTCATAGAGGCTTACGCGGGAGAAAAAGGTAAGACTAATCATCTGGAAGGGTTGAGCTACCAAAAGCATGTGAATATCATATTGAATGAGAAAAACAATAATTTAATATGTCAAACTATGTATAAAGAGAAAAGGAGAGTGAAAAGAAAAGTTAAGATGGAAAATGAGGAAGGAAAGGGGTTTCCATTATTTGGTTGTAAGGCAACGCCACAACATAAAAGGAAGGGACAGCAAGGTAGAAACTGAACTGCCTATATATTGTTTTTAACTTGTATGTGGCACATTTTGACCACATATCAACTTTGAAAGACCAAGAAATCACAAGACAGAGCATTTCCTGTATTATCAACACTAAAAAAGTAACATGAACCTAACTCTTTGCTTGCCTTTGGTTTTAATTTTAATTATTTAATTAATTTTTTTTATAGAAATAATTAAAAGTAAACTAAAAGACCAATTCCTTAATTTTTTGCATATATAGTGCTTATGCAATAGCAATTGCATTACATATCTGGTTCGTAGTTCGTGGTCTACTTTAAGCACTATGCATTTTATGCCTAAGGAAGCTCTAAGTTCATATTAATTGGACTCTAGACTTGGTTGCTCTTTGATACACATAACAAGAACACCAAACAAAATTTGGTCAAAATTCCACATTGACTGATAACATAATTAGCCGGAATAACTAATAAAAATCGTAATAATATTTTAACTTTGAATAGATAGAGAATTATGTATTATAGCATGGGATTTAGGACTAGAAGCTTCAGCTCCTAAAAGATATTTGTTTGGATATTTTTAGTAGATTTTGATAGAAATTGATGAAATGTGTGGTTGAAAAGTTGTGGGTCCCATAAAATATGTGGTTAAAATTAATTGTTGATTTTGACTTAGAATATTAATTGGATTTTAATCCAAATCAAACGGGGGTATATAAAGATGTCTCTAAATACAAGTGTTCCCAATTGAGATTTTAATAGATTTAAATGAAATCCATTAAAATCTAGGCGTTGCCAACTGAGATTTTAATTAATTTCAAACAAATCCTTTAAAATCTAGGTATCCTAAATAACTCATGGATTTTATAAGAATTTCATTAATATAGGGATTTTAAAAGATTTGGATGGATTTCAAGCTTAAAAATACGTACAACAAACTAATTTCAACAGTTTTAATGATATTCTTATAGATTTTATAGAAACCTATTCAAATTCACGAAATTCATTATAATTTATAATCTTTTAAAATTCATCAAAATCTCAGTTGAGAACACTCCCTAATAGTGGAAGTGAACTTCTAAAAACCACTTTGCATTCTACTTTACTACATCTAAAGCAATCTATGTAGTCTGAAGCCAAAGAATTAAGTTTTCAGTCTGTTAAGATCTCGCATCATAACAATTACTCTATGTTAAACAACATTAATCACCCTTGAGAACGCAAGGCACAACTCGGCTATGCTAGGAACGTGCTTGCTACACTGTACAATAAACAATTTATTAAAATCTTTTTCTTATTCATCATTTCCAAACCAGATCCAAATTATTATCAGGCGTACCCAATATGTTCACAAGTAGTATTAACTTTCCAAGCAGGTGTGATCATAGTTCCACTATTCTAGATGCACTATGATGTTCATTTAAATTTATCCGACACGAACAGAAACAAGCTTTTGAAACTTGATCGAAATGATCGGCTTATTTCATCTTCACAATTAATTGTAACCATATAACAGTGCTCGGTACAATTTATGCAGACTCGTGTTATTTCCTTTAGTATTTTGCTTGGAATCAGTTGCTTTGTTTTTTAAAGGGTGTTCCACAGTTTCATTTAAGTTCTGTGTTACTTAAGTATGCGTATTTTAGTCATTCTAAATTATTAGGAATCACGCTAGTTTTTTTGTTCTCATACATGTGCAGCAAATAGGAAGTTTTATTTTTTCCACATGGTAATATTAATGTATCTTGACAATTAAAACTTAATCTTTCATAAGGCTCTACATACCTCGCCATCCTTGGTTGGGTCACTTACATTTACAGAACATAAGAAAAAGAAACAAAATTCCAAGTTTATTCTGTTCAAAGCAATACACTTACTGGTTGATAGAAAAAGTACCTGATCTGCCTCATTTGGTGAAAGAGATCGGCAGAATATATGTTATCATCATCTGCAAAGTACACGATTCCCTCAAGATGGTGTGTTTCAATGTGGGAAAGAGCCACATTCCGCAGGTGCACTCTTCTGTCTTTCATGTCAGTTGAGTTCTTACTGCAGAATAGATGCCTGTACATGAGCCCGGTTTTCCTCAACAAGTCAGCCGTTTCCACAGATTGCGAGTTCATTTCCACGACGATCCACAGGAAAGGATGTGGAACCAATTTTAATGTGTGGGCTAAACGATTGAGATAATACGTTTGAAGGGGTCGAGCATGTGTAGGTGTTACAATGATCACAAGTTCATGGAACACCGGATCTGAACCTTGATTGACAGAACTTGAAGAACGATTGGAAACAACGTCGTCTTTTGGTTCGATGTTCATCCCACGAGGATCTAATGTCGCATTTTCATTTACAGACATTCTGCCAAGTACCGATTTTTCATTTCTTTTCCTGCCATGAAACTGGCTGTTGGGAACTGGTTGGACCACCTCAAAGTAGAAATCTTGGTGTTTAGACACGACGTTCATGGACAAATTCAGTGAAACAAAAGGGGTGAATCCAACAAAAACCCCAGTGACAAAACATATAAAGAAATGGAAAAGAACTCTCCGCCAAACTTGTCCCTTTACTCTCGACCTATCTGAGGACCGAGAAGATCGTTGTGATAAAAGGCCGAGTATAAAATTTTGCACTTTGTACAATGCATAGTCGAGTGAACCCAGTGACGAAGCCAAGACACCACTATGTGGTGGAGGGTTCATACTGTTTGAAGACGACTTAGACAGAGGAGATGCAACTTGACAAGCTTCCCCATTCATTAAACTTCCAGGTCGAGGCACCGGAGACAATGTCCTTCGAATCGATGCCATCAGAATGACTCAAAAAATTCCAATATTTCTAAAATTCTGTCTTTTTTTCAATATCACAAATACAATTGCAATCAAAAGATTTGCTTTCTCGGGTAATTTATCTCCTAAAACTTAGATGCATCAATCTAAACTCTACCGCGACAAATTAGTACTCATTCGACCAAGCAAATTATCTGTAGTGCAATGCCAAACCAATATGAAAAGCACAACGAAATAATTTTTTGTGTCTTGATTGGTACTATCTCAAAGTAGAGGATTTTTTTCCTTTATTGCCGCTTTTCAAAGGAAAAAGGCTAACTTAACCCTTTCGGGATCAAATTGCCCATTTATCTTATCACTAGTCACTACCACATGTAACCATCTAATACAAAAATATAAAAATCTTTACTTTTCTTCTAAGAGATGCATTCTCAGAAAAATCCAACTGAAAAAGTAATCTTTTCTCGAGCTTAATTCACTGATTGTATCTACATTTAGAAAGCAAGATTCTTCCTTCAAGCCAATGGAAACTTCCCAATACCATGAAATCAAATCACAAAGAACCCATAACAGAAATACCCAGGTTTTCCAATTCAAGTGTCCACAAACACAAGATTTGAAGACCAAACAGCAAAAAATATGTGCTCAGATGTGAAGGGTTACCATATTTTCATCCGAAAAGATATGGAACATCACTCTTTCGAACAAATCTGCAAGGCAACGGACCAAAAAACACTGCAGCAATATAATAGAACTAAGAGAATGTTTGGCGGAAAATTCCTTCGAAAATTGCAAGTCAACTTGAGCAACCGATAGAATTCTCAAAATGTAATAGTGTTCTGAATCTTGGAAAGACTAATTGAGTTGAATGGACAATTGCAAGAGAAAGTGCGTCTTTTTTTTTTTTTTTTTTGGCAAAGAAAAGGTGTGAAACACACATACAGACACACCAAATCACATGCGACTATGCAGGGCAGCGAGGAGATTGAGACATTCTTAGTATAATATAAATTTTCATGGGAATCCAGTCTAGGCGTATTTATGCAGCATTATTTTGAAATAGTAGATTGATGAAAAGTGTGTTGTTGAAAAATAAGAAAAAGTTATTGATATGATGAAAAATATTATTTTATTGAAAAATATGTTATTAAAAATAAGTAGAAGAATGAAAATGAAAATTGGGCCTAATATAAAATGTAAGTTTTGTTAATTACCATGTAATACTTTTTTTCACATATTTTGAAAGGGTGGTAGGTCGGAGGATACTTAATCATAAATTTGCTTTAATTAATCACTAATTATTAGTATACACCTTTCATGTAATCTAAAATAAAATTGAGGAAAGCGGGGAATGTTTAGATTTTGATGGATTATAAAAGATTATAAATTCTAATGAGTTCCTTGAATTTGAATAAATTTTTTACAAAATTCATAAGAATCTCTTCAAAAATTGTGAAATTTCAAAAAAGTTTATTATATGTATCTTAAATTTGAAATCCATTAAAATTTTTAAAATCGCCCTTTTAATGAAATCCTCATTAAAATCCACTAAAATCTCAGTTAGGACACCTGAATTTGGAAGGACTTTTAAAATTTATCAAAATTTGAGTTGGGTTCAACTTGATTGTTTCTCTTTGATCAGAAGTCAAAATTTTCAAATTGTCAATAAAAATTAGTTTTGGAAAATTACAAACATGTATAGCCTATGTTTGTTGTAAATTAAAATCAGATTTTTAGTAGATTCTGATAATAGTTGATGGAATGTGTAATTGAAAAGTTATGGGTTCCATGAAATATGTGATTAAAATTAATTGTTGACTTTGACTCGAAATTAAAATTAGATTTTAATTTGTACCAAATGGGGGCATTAATTACCGTTTTGCCGTTTTCAACCTTATTTTCTAAATTTTTTTTAATGAATTCATGAAATAAAAAGGTCAAACTTATAAACATTTTTTGAATAGTAAATATATTCTTTGATGGAAGACGAGGATGGGATTTATTCCAACTGATAAAATATATTTAGCTTGTACAAAATTTATTGGGTTTTAGTTAAATTGAATTGATTTAAGAATTTTATCTGTCAAAATGGTCTGATTCAAAAGAAGATGAAATTGAACTTTTGTTTTTTCGTCTTTCTACTTGATTTAACGATATAAACGAAACAAAATTAACTCTCTCTCTCTCTCTCTCTCATCCTTTTTTTCTATAGCTTTTCGGATGGAATTGGGGACCAAACTCGCTTTCGCTCAAAACAAACATTTTGTTTCTTTCTTGCTTCTTTATTATTGGCATTAGTTTTGCTCTCAAATTATTTATAGTTTGAGGACTAAAGTAGCGTGCACCTATAATTGGATGAAAAGTTTGATGTTTTCGTTAGTTCAAGAACCAAAGTCTCCCCGACTAATAGTTGGAATAGTTAAAGGACCAAAGCTGCGCTCATAGATAATTGGAATAGTTTGAGGACCAAAGTGATGCTAAATATAGTTGGAGGGCAAAAGTAATGGAAATTCATTGTTGAAGGACTAAAGTCGTGCTGAGAGATAATGGGGGGATAAAATTGATGCTTATGAATAATTGAACACCAAAATGATGCAAATGAATAGTTAGAGAGAGTTGGAGGATCAAATTGATGCTAAGGAGTACTTGAATTACCAAAATGGTGATGACAAATAGTTAGAGGACTAAAGTGGTGCTGACTTATGTTTGAGGATCAAAATGGTGCTATCCAAAAATCTTTGGCCTAAATCGATGCTGTGAAATAGTTTGAGGACAAAAGTGCCGATGTCTAATAGTTGGTGGACATATCCCAACATGTAGCAAGAACCCAAAGCAGAGAATTTGTAACTCATTTACGGGAATTTTTTTACTGTAGACACGTTGGTCTGAAAACTCCAAATTTGTATATTTCTTTTTTCAGAAGTAAGTGAAAAGAAATATTTACTTTGATAGGCACGGAAAATGTTTTCTAGAAAATAAAATGTTTTCCTTGAATTTTAAAAAACGTCACCCTGATTTTTGTATACTAACTTTAGTATACTTAATAGTGTATTTAACATGAATTTAATCACGCTTCAGCTCTATTTTATAAAATTTTATTTTCAATCAAATATTTTTTTAATAAAATCATTTTACATATAAATAAATAAAAATTACTTTTTAACTGCACATTCTCTAAAAAAATCGTTGTTACGAAATATATTCTCCCAAAAATTGAGGCTCGAACAAACCATTAATAGCATGCTGGTGTAAACAAAAAATATTTCCATGTACCATCATATGAATTTCTTTAATCCTAAATGAAATTAATTGATACATCAAATGAATGAGATCAATTAATGTGCCCAAATACCTCCGTGTTGGGAATCCCTAAGTGGATGAAGTAGTGAGAATTTATTCGTTGTGAAATTGTCGCCCTATATTTCCTAATGAATAATAAATTTGAGCTAAATGTTCAATACTGACTAGAATCTCCATAATGTTAAAATCTCTATTTCTTTTTGGATAAATCTACTTTGCCAGGCCTGGTACCGGCCTGGCAAAGCCTCTTCTCTCTCAAAGAGGTGGGTCCCGAGGACCCACCTAATAAAAAAAACCCCCCAAGTGTTTTAACACCCACCCCCCCCTTATGAGACAAAACCTCTGCCAGGCCGGTACCAGGCCTGGCAGAGTAGCAAGACTTTCTTTTTTAGCCCCTAGAACTGCAAGGGAAATTTTCCTTGAGAATCTGAGATTATTCAATTTACATGTTTGTATTTGTTTTAGGTTAGTCACTCAATTTCATTTTTTTTATTTTCTTTTTTCTTTTTTAATTTTATAGCCCGACTTATATTTTATTACAATTTGATCATTCTATTTTGATCCATGATCAAAATTAATGACCAGTCTCATATTAGTGAGCTACTTCCAAACATGTTTGAGACAGAGAATACGAACTACTACAAAATAAATTTCGGGACCGTTCCTCCTACCCATTAATTCGACAAGTATTTTTGACAAATAATTGTGACCTTTAATTTAACTCAATACAGCGCTTAAAATTTATCGATTAAAATACTACTATAGAAATCTTAAACTTACTT
>CAIGRO010036568.1:0-12081 GCA_903798355.1 Fraxinus baroniana | reverse complement strand
TTGTTTTCATGAACAAAATCAACACCTATTCATCGTTGTTGTTGTTGTTCGTCGTTTGAATGCTAATGTACCTTCAATTTAGATGAAAGTGTGAACATTAGAGTAGACACCAAATATGATACGAATGAACACCATGAAGTGCAAGACACTTTAAATGAATTGCTAAACATTTGCACTGAGGTAGATGAAAATATGAGTAAAAAATAGTGAATGGAATTACCGTGTGTGAACAAAACATTGTGTATTTTTAGTCATATTTGCCTTGGAACATGTACGTTTTGTTTTGATCTAGTGTGTGGCATGTTCATTTTTTTTAAAAAAGAAAAACGCAAAAAAAAAAAAAAAATGAAAAATCGAAAAACAAAAAAATGGGAATGATAACTTTATTACAGCATAATAGATGACATTCTCAAACTTACATGGTGTGATCATGTATGGACATAATTGATAAGTTGTAGCATAGTTTTCATTACTTGCTTGGGTTGATATGTAGTAATTAGTGTAGGTATCTTAATGTACCATCTGTACTGCACACACTATGATATTGTAAATGTGACTTAACCGCATGTGTGAGATCTGTGATGACAGTCACTTGTTTGTAAGTTGACTTTGAACATGAATTGATCACTTTTAGTAGACTTAAGCCTAAGTATATCCCCTAATAAGCTCAATATCTTAATAATCTTCTTCGAGGCTATTTGACTTTAGCAATTAAGCATGCGTGGTGTCTCAAAATTGATGCCTATGATCAACTGACTTGGGTTAACTGGCCTAAAGCTTGCTATAGGGGTCATATTATTTGCTCAACAGAGAAGGACTTGTACTTAAGATGAAAAATTGATGAGATTGAAATATGTGAAAAATTATATATGCTCAAATTTTAAAAAAAATTAATTTATAGGTCCTACTGTGTTTTATGATTTGACTTTCATTAGTAGAATACACTTATTGACAGTGATGTTTAGCATGTCCACTCTCATAAAATTAAGGTTTGGAGTCATGTTTGCATTGGATTAGTGACACTTTACACATATGAGTCACTTATATAATTTACTCCATTATGACCTAAACTGAGTATGTGGGGAGGTTTACTACTTGTTAATTATGCCTGTGCATGCCATCAACTTTTTTTGGACTGTTGTATATTCATGGTTAAAATTGATTTGAAATTGCACCTTAGTTATTTGTGACAAAAAGGGGGAGATTAGAGAGATATACTATATAGGAACAACATTGAATGAAATTGAGATTTGCATAATATGTTTAGGGTTCGTTGGGGATAGACATAAATACATTTTGCATACTGCATAATGATGTTGAGAGTTTACAGTAAGGATGAGAATTGGCATTGCATTGCATTCCATATCATAATGCATAAACTATTTGAGTTTTGACGTTTTGTAATGTTAATATTTCGGTTGGTGTTTTGATGTTTCCTATATCACATGCTTTTACACTTGGCCATTGGGTTTGAGTTAGGTAGCCTAGGGTTTGAGTTCGAGTTTGGAAACAAAGAAGAAGCGACGCCGGAATTTCGCTAGTCTCATGCCTGGCCATTGCTCGAGCGACGGAAACAGAACCATTGTAGCTTGCTTCTCGCCCAGACGTCGCTCGAGTGACAAGTCCCCATCGCTTGAGCAACAGTATTACATGGATAACCCTAGTTCGCAATTTTGGAGAGTTTTACACGACCTATACTACTAATACACCTCCAACTATAAATACAGGTACTCTTGCATGAAAAGAGTGGTTGTCTAATTGTGCCTCGTGGTATAACATATTCATATCATCTTTTGAGAGATCCAAGAACACAGTTCATTGGTGGAATCATTCATACATTCTTGAGATCCGACAACCAAGTTTTAGAAAAACATCAAAGTTCATAAATCCAAAACACCTGACTTCCTTAACACTTTGAGGAAGGTACTCTCTCGGTCGGGAATTGGGAGAGGTGGACTATAAGCACAGGAAAAGCACAATAATTGGAGATTCTTGAAATTTTACTTGGAAAAGACAATTGTAGAAAATCAGGAAGTTGGTGGGTACAGCGGGAACTAGTGGAATTTGTTAGGCTGGAAAATGACTGTAATTCATATTGTCTATAATGGAGGTAATTGGTTTGGTTCCGGAGTTTTTCCCACATTGGGTTTCTCCGTCAACAATTATTGGTGTCCTTTATTGCTTTCCATATTACAAATTGCGATATTCAAATATAGGGAAATTGGGTGTGTATGATTAATCATTTAGAAACTATTAAAAAGTGACTTGTTACTTTTAATAGAATAATTTCACACGTAGGGTTAAAACTAAAAGCAGATAATTATAACCATTCGGTAACTTAGTATTCGTGAATTTAGTTATCCGTAATTTTCAAAATCTTTTAGAAACAAATGATATTTAGATGGTCAACGTGGAGGATGATGAAGCCCCATTTATCACCTAATTAATTTTCAAAAATATAGGAAATTCAATCCCTATTTTAGCTATTAATGTTTAATGATGAATTTTCAATAAAAAGAACAAATAACATATAAGAATTTATTGGATTGAAGAATCTTCTGATTCTTTGTTGAATGTCCATTTGAATTTTAAATTTTGTATCATTGTTGATTTAGTGATGGTCTATCTAATCATACCAATCAAATTGAACTTCTGTTCAATTAATGTAAAATATAATTCAATTATTTACTTTTGAAAAATATGATTAAACATTATACAATCATACAGTAATCAAAATTTAACATAAGTAGTGTGTTTTCCTTCAGGGATAAACACAGATTCATAAATTTCACATGATACATATTTCAAAACTTGTGTTAATTCGAGAGCACATTGTATTTTATTATTGCTTTTTCAAAAACAATATATCAATATTCTTTTAAAATATTAAAAATTATAATTCATGTTCTTCAGGAGCGAGTAATATAATTTATGTTAGATTTTATTTAGTTCTACTCTTTGGGAGCACGTGAACTCTAACTATAATATCAATATATAAATACGTATACAAAAGAATGGACAAGTAAAGAAATAGAGTAATTTAATTCGTGATTTAACAAGAAATCAATCAATACTTTTTCTAAAATACTCAAATTGTATTATCATTCCCTTTTGGAAAAATTAATATTCTTTTAGAATATTACCAATGTTATGCTACTTCGGGATCAACGGCAAATTATTTGTCTTTCTTTGATTGAAGAAAAAAAATTCTATCTCAATTGACTAAAAATTTGAAAGCATAAAGAGAAATAATTTTTGCTAACTCAGTTGGTTTTAATTTCGTCCTGATAATGCGTTATAAACTAGAAAGAAGAATAAGAGAAGCAATAGACTTGTGTGTATTTTATTAAAAACCAAAACTTCATATTTATAGTGAAATAATAGGGATACAATGATAATAATTTCTAGGGGTGCAAGGTACAATTATCATTCATTAATAAACTTACCAGTTACAGCATGTTAATTTATATTCCTATATTTCACTTAATGAACTATAACTAATTATAGAAAATTAATCTTTTAACTGACAAATGCACTTTAAATGAGACGGCTGGCTAAAAAGTGGTTAAATGGTGAATTTAATACTTTAAAAACAAATAAAGAAGGCTAGTATATTTTTCTAACGTAAGGAGTAAAGAGATGGTTCCTGTATGGTTATGAATCTTAGGGGTGTGCCTCATATTGTTCCTTACATAAAATACAAGCAAGTTGGCAATAAATAACTAATTTTTTGGAGTTCCGGTTAAGTGCCATTTCTAATCTTTCAATGATTCTCGGGAGATTATGCGTGTGATCGGGTAAGCTTATAAGGAATTTTGTAGGAAAAATAGTATTTGTTCCACGATATGAGTGGATAATAAATAAGTATCATTAGATATGATATTTTGTAAATAGATTGATCGACGAGTAATGTTATTCAGTACTATTGGTGTTGAGCAACAATATAAATGTCAATTATACGATATTAAATGATTGATTCACTTAAATGCAGCATCGCATGATTTATTTAATTAAATCTATCAAAAGAGGCTAACTAGATTGATGTTCAACACTATTGATACTAAATAACATTATTCTTGATCATGTTGTAGGCGCTTCGAGTCTTTCATCATTTTTTGTTTCGTACTTGCACAAATTTCATAATCACATGCTTTTTAAGACAAATTGTCGAATTAGTCCTCGACCTTCAATACTTATCGCTACATAGTTTGCAACCTTTCAAAATGTACAACAAAAGTAGAACGTTGAAGACTAATTGCGACAAGTGGTAAAGGTTCGCGGTCAAAATTAAAATTTTCTTTATTTTTATTCATTTCAGGCAATAGCCATTTGTATTTTGTTCTCAATGCATAAAAAGAATGGCTCGCATCCATGGACAACTTGAATTTTGATTGAATAAAAGATACTATGAGGTTTTTTTAGGATCTACTTTCTTAGATCAAATATATTTAAGAGTTTTGGAGTAATATTTTTTGAATATTTAATGGCCCGTGATTTTTCTTCATCATGTAAGAAAACCGCATTTGGAAATGATATAAGAAGCTTGATATGGAACCATGCTAAGTAAATCAAACTCCACCTCCGTTAATTAAATTCGAAGTTGTTCTGCGAAATGGAGTCCCTCCGTAGAGAAAGAGACTTGGCATCGGTTGCTAAACGAGAACTCTACATATAAGATCCTTTTGTGGTTGACGTAGAACCCACATCGATAATAATTATTTCAGCATGTAACAGTCAATATATCTAATGAAACTTTTGAATCTAGATGGAGCTCTAAACAACATATATTTTATACTTTTCCACATTAATTTGACGGATCCCATTTTATAAACATGGCTCGAGGACCCATTGAAAAAGACGCTAGATTTCTATTTTCGAAAGTTTCATTTTGCTTAAAAGAAAGCATTTTCTCAACGAGCTATAGTTTCAAAAATTCTATAGCTTTTAGTGGGCTTTTGTCTAAACAAAGCCTGTAAGCTTGAGTCCTTCACTCTTGGAATGGATGGGCTAGACCTTCAAAGAGGCATTGGGAGTGCTAGGGCACGCGCTCCATTTTTTTATTCATTTTATTTCTTGGACTAAAGACTTTAGTATATATAGATCTAACTCTACCTAAATTTTTATTTTTTTTTTTCCTCTCATATCATGGGAAATGATGAAGTTTCAAATGACAAAAATTTCTTAAACCATTCATTGAAACATTGGATATGCACTTACATTATTTACAATTTAGTCAGAATGATTTCATTAGTGGACACGATCAAGGCCAATTTAGATGACGATAGACTCACCTAACGCATTATTAAAATTATCTTGATTAATTGTTTAATACAACTAATACATCACGAATCCAATGTTAATCAAATTTAACATAATAATTCACTTAATAAAATAGAGTACCTATTTAATAATATTATATTCCTTTTGAATATTAACTTGAATGGCTTGGAAATGCAGTCGCACGCCAACACTGACTGAGCGCACGTGAATTTCGTATCCCCCATGAATAAATTCTGTTAAATTTGCCGATTACATAATTATTTAATTGGCCCCTACCTAATTAACAATTTTTTTTTAAAAAAAGATTGGTCCGAGAGAAGGAAAATTAACACCGGTTTGAGCCACATTATTTCAAAATTCATTTTTTTTTTCAAATTTATTTTTAATTATACATTTTTTAATAAAATAATTTTATAGTAAATTAAAAAACGTTTTTAACTTTTTAACCACACATTCTCCAAAAAAATCATTATAAAAAAATTTTCTCAACAAAATGAGTTCAATCAAAGACTAAAAAAAAAGGAGCCATCCCTTTACTTATTACTTTATTTTTCCTTTCTCAAATCAAATTGCCTATACTAGCTCCACCAATGATCACGAGGATGACCATATTTAGATTCTCAAGTACTATTCATTTTTTTTTTTTTACTTTTATTGTATTGTTATATGTACTTTGAATCTTTTTTTATTTTTTATTTTTTGAATCTAGATCTTGACATGTGAAAGGCTTCAAACATTGAACATCTTAATTTCTTTCTACCCGAAAAATTTCATAATAAGATGCATTGGCATAAAGCAATCTATCTTTACATCTTTATTTTTTTAGAAAAATTGCAGAGATAGTCCTCAACCTTTGTCACTCATCTCAACTTTGTTTTAACCCTTTAAACATTGCAATAAAACTAAACTCTGAGAACCCACTTGAACTTTTTGGAAATTTTGGGGACCCAGTAGCAACAGTTTCTTAAGGTTGGTGACCAACACTGAAATTTTCTTATTTTTTTTTATTGCTTCCAAGACTATGGACATTTATCTTTTTGTCCCCAATGTAGGAACGAGAAACATTAAAGAAATCAACTGACACATTGATCCAATTGTAGTTATTTTATTCCTATTTCTATTAAGTACCACGTGAGTATTTTTAATTTTTCTCTTCATGGTTTTATGGAATTAATTTTTTGCATATTAAGATTAATTATATTATGAGAATAATATTTCTTGTTTTATATGAAAAAAATTTAATTTTTCAGAAACTACTTTGCAAACTGTAAAGGTTTCTTTAAAACAGTTTCTTTTAGTTCCTACTTAAAAAGGGATGATCTTCAAAATAAGAGTAGAAAAGGGCCCTACAAAATCTATTATGTGAAGGTTTCTTTAAAGCAGTTTCTTTTAGTTCCTACTTAAAAAGGGATGATCTTCAAAATAAGAGTAGAAAAGGGCCCTACAAAATCTATTATGTGAAAATTACATAAACTAAGAGTTTTCAAGATCTCTATTCACATTTAAGAGATATAAGTTTTTTCTTTGAAAAATCAGATATAATTAAAATTGTAAATATTAAAAATAATATTATACAAATTATTTTACATATTAACCCTATTATCATATACCCTACCAAGCCCTAATTATTTTTCAATATGCTCTCTCTCTCTCTCTCTCTCTCTCTCTCTACAACCAGAGAGCAGCCACGTCACCGTAGGTGAGATCATCACTGTTCAGCTCGCTGACTCTCTTGCCTATTTCTCATTTGTCGATACAGCCTCGCCGCTCGTTTTGTCAAGATTTGCAGCATCGCGAAACGGAGTGGGTTTTTTTGGTGTGATTTTAGTCGGTGGTGGAGGGTTGTGGGTGTGATTTCAGTTGGCGCTCATCGTTGGTCCATTATCATTTTCAAATTATCGGTCAACCTCTATGCACGATGCAACGCAAGTGATCTCCGCTGTGTGCACTTTCGTTAGTGCGACTATGAGTGATAGTGGCTGGTTCAATTGGCCGATTAGGATATTGCAGATGCACGGCGGATAAGGTAGTTTTTATGTCACGTCGGCGTGATGGTGTTGGTTGTGGGGAAGGAGTATTGCTATTGGTGGCGATTGTTGATTAGAGTAGTCGATGTTGGTGGCGTTTGTTGATTACTGTTGGTGAGGAATGGGTATGGAGGTACCAGCGGGAGCAATGGTAGCGTGGTTTAGGGTTTGAAAAGGCATGCTGGATTGTTGAGGTCTGGGCCATTCTGAGGATGTGGTGGTGAATCTAGTCGTAGATTTTGCGACGGTTTGTTAGTTGTGACCTAAAAATTTGAGTTGTGATTCAATAAATTGGTTAATTTGTGACCAGTTATTTGAGACTGTAACCAATAAATAATGTGACTGATTACATGTCGATTTTTTTTAGATGATGGTTTGTTGTCGAGAGGTGGTGATGGTGGTTCCGACGACGGGATTTCGGTTGTCATGCTGCTGGTGGCTGTGGTGAGGTTGCAGTCACAAGTGTTGATGTTGGTCACAGATTATTTGGTCGTTTGTGACCATTAAATTGATTAATCTGTGATGGATAGACAATATTTGATCAATGAAAAAGATAAATTGTGATCAAAAAATAATGTGTGACCTAAAAAATTGTTAATTTGTGACCGATAATTTGATAATTTGTGACTATATACTCAGTTGTAACTTATAATGTTTATGATTTGTGATCGATGAATAAGTTGTGACGTTTAGATTTTTTTTATTGTGACCGATGAACAAATTGTTACCTATAAAATTTCTAAATTGTGGCCGTAAATTAATTTGTGACCTATAAAATTTTTAAATTGTGACTGTAAAATAATTTACGACCTTTAAAATTTCTGATTTGTGACCTTTAACGACAACAAGCGGGTCCCACCTGTGAGACAGCAAATCAAAAATGGCTACTGATTTTCATGATTAATGGTGAAAAAAAATGAATTTTTTGGGTTGAAAAATGGCTACCAAACAGACCCTTAGATTAATTTCATCATTAATCAAAACTAGCGTAATAATCCGCGTAGTGAAACTACATGATAACGATATGATAAACACACAACAATTTAATCGTGCAAACATTAAATGGACGATATTTATGAATCAAAATCATAGATTCTAGTTTGAATATTAAAAATGTCACAAAACATTTTATCTAATATTACTCAATATTACCTTGCTATCTTTTTTGTTTGAATAATTACGTTTTCTTCAAAATTTGAATCTGAAGAATGACATGCCTCGAGAAAGCAACTTCAGAACTTAGGGTGTGTTTGAGCCACATTATTTGGGAAAAATATATTCTGGCATAGTAGATTGATGGAGAATGTGGTTGAAAAAAAAAAGAAAATTTATTGATGTGATAGAAAATATTATTTTATCGAAAAATGTGTGGTTGAAATGAATAAAAAAATGAAAATGAAAATGTTAATGTGGCTCAAACATGAGCTTAAAAAAAATTATATAAAGCTTATTATTATTTATTCCTTAAGAATAATCTTATGCTCTTTGTTTTATCTGAACGTGAATGGCTTGGAAATGCAGTCGCACGCACGTGAAATTTGCCGACTACATAATTATTTAATTGTGTCCTACTGTCCTACCTAATTAACCATTCATATTTTATTATTAATATTATCAGATTGTTCCTAGGAAGAAGGAAATTTAAATAAAATAAGTGCCATCTCATTTTCTTATTACTTTTATAATTATATTTTGTACAGTTGACATTGTTTCAATGTCTCACTTTAATGCCTAAGACCTGTTTACATTTACTATGTTGATGTTGTTGTTTTTTTTCTTTCGTCTCAAAATCAATTGGGACCACCCCATCCATACTGGCTCCACCAATGATCACCAGCTGGATGAGGATGACAATAATTTGCCTTTATGAATATTTCTTAATGTCCTAACTATTCACGGAACGTGAGATCTGTTTCCGAAAGAAATCGAAGAATTTTTTGAAAATCCTACAAAAAAAATTGAATCTTTGGTACTCAAAAGGTAGGAAATAAATCAATCTATCCAGTTGGATCACTTGAAGTAGCGGACTCACTCCACCAATGATCAACAGCAGAATGAGGATGACAATAATTTGGATTTTCGATATAATTCATTTTTTCTACTATTATATTGTCACATGTGCTCCAAATCTCAAAAACACACCTTTAATTGAAAAATGAAATATTTAATTATATTATTACTCAAATCTAGGTATTGCCATGTGAAAGAAGTCGTAAATTGACCATTTTGGTTCCACTTTTATTGAAAAAACTCATAATCACATGCATTTGACATAGAGCTATCTGTCTTTATATTTTTATTGTTTAGGAATATTATAGAAATGGTCCCCAACCTTTACCCCAACTTTTTAAACAATATAATAAAATTAAATATTGAGAATCAACTCAAACTTTTGAAAATTTTGGGGACCTAGTAGCAATAATTTATTAAGGTTGGTGACCGACAATGCAATTCTCTTATTTTTTATCGTTTCCGAGATGATAGCCATTTATATTTGGGGGGCGCTCGGGTCACCCTTTTTTGGCAAAGAAGCAACTCTCTATATATTTTTGTCCCCACTCCCCAATGTTCCTTTAGGAACAAGAAACATTAAATGCAACAATTGACCCGATGACCCAATTGTAGTAATTTTATTGAATAATGTTATATAGTATTAGCGGTGCTAAATTATCAGTGTATGTGTCATTATATGATATGTTCAGTTTATATGATTTGGTTAATTGTACATTTCATTAATGGCACTTAGTGCTACCTAAACTAGTGTTGTAATACCAATGATACTAAATGTTATTACAAAATTTTATTGTATTTCTATTAAAACCACATGAATGATTTTCAATCTTCTTTTCATTATTTTGCGAAATTAGATTTTTCGAACATTAAGATTAATTATATTATGAGAATAATAATTCTTAGTTTATGATGTGATCGCAATGAGTCATCAAGCGGGCGAAGGATCGAAATGCATTGAGGAGGAGTCAAGGTCGAGCACGGGAAGGAGTCGGGGTTCGAATCAAGCCAAAGAAGCCACACAATCGTGTAATCAAGCTATGGAGTCCAAAATGTTGGAGTTGTAGCGGGCGAAGATTCGAAGTGCGTTGAAACGAAGATACAAATAAGTTCGAGATCAAATCAAGGCAAAGATGTCATGCAATCGAGCTATGGAGTCCAAAATGTAGGAGTTGACAAGCCATTGGACAAGTCTTGTGAAGGAACCGATGGCCGAAAAGGATTGGAGAGCGGTCAAAACAAGAAGCCAAAATAGAGGCAAAATTGAACCATGCAGCCGTATGACTACAACCCGAGAATTTCATAGGCAAATTCACTTTGCCCAAGGGGCCCGCAAAGGGTATAACCATGCGCAGTAGACTGCTCCATTCCATTTCACTCCCCAATCTCCCAATCGCCAAATCCCTCCCTGATCGTTTTCTCCATTTGCACAGCTGCAGCCTCCGAGAGAGAGTCGAGACTTTGTACCTCTCGTCGGATGCCGATACGTGTATGGTAAATCCAGTGGACCAGTTGAATAGAAAAGACGAGCGGCGAGCCATCGACATCAAGGAGGAAATGAGAATCCATCGCAGACTACTCCATTTCACTTCACACCCGTGACCCGTTTGCTCCAAGCCTCCACTCCACTTTGCACCCACCTGCTCCACCTCGATTTCGGCCCGGGCTGTCCATTTCACAGTTTCACTTCGTAGTTCGCACAGGCACCGTAGCACCCGTAAGAATAATATGCAGCTTTACGCTTTTATCCCTGTTGAAAATTGAAATTTGAGTTGATTGATTTAGTTGAATCATTTGCTGATTGCTTCTATTTTGTGTTTTTCATCCTTACAGAGGGGAAAATTGATTTGGCCTCTCACCCCTAAATGGCTGAATTAGAACACGTACGCCTTCAACTTTCCTTCTCTACTTAGTTTGTTACTCTTTTATGAATCGAAATTTGGGTATTGTTGAAAATCGAAATTTGGGTATTGTTGAGTTACTTGAGTAGAAGTTGCTGAAATTTGGGTATTAATGGATTGAAATTGCTGAAATTTGGGAATTGT
Source organism: Fraxinus baroniana (assembly GCA_903798355.1). Lineage (NCBI taxonomy): Eukaryota > Viridiplantae > Streptophyta > Magnoliopsida > Lamiales > Oleaceae > Fraxinus > Fraxinus baroniana. The sequence continues at coordinate 719 of CAIGRO010036568.1, read as the reverse complement.
TAGATTGAAATTGTTGAGATTTAGGAATTGAAATCCATTATATCATTCATCCATTGAAATTATTGAAATTGTAGAAATTTTTCCCTTAGAAGTGATAAAAGAAATTCAATTAAAACTTTTTTTTTGTATAAATAAACAAAGGGAATTTCTTTTAATCAACTTCACATAATCCAAAACAATAAGAAATATGCTAACCTCGAATGGGAAATTCTCCAATGAAAAAACTTCAATTAATTGATATACAAATAATATCCAAATACCAAACCCAACTTCTATAGAATCCTAATTTATTTTATTGATTCAAAGTGCAATGCCTTATTATCTTTTTAATTTTTCTTTGATCAAGTGATAATTTATAAATATATTAGGAAGCCAACAAACAGTAAAAGATTTTATTTTACATGTAAAATGTCATAATCTTTAAGATGTTTAGGTGAAGTGGGAAACCTAATGAAATTTTCAAAGCATGAGAGAGTATGACATTTTAATCTTTTATTTGAGTAAAAGATCATATTATAATATATTCAGAATTATTAAAAATTGTAACAATATGTACCTTAAGATTTATTGGAAGATTTCAAAGTATTGGTGGGAAATCTTCAAGTAACACCAATGAAGTTTTCTAATAATATAAGAAAGGAGTAGTGCAAGAAGATGAAAGATGTAGAAATCTCAAAATCTATCAAAACCAGTTTTTAAAGCATGTGATAGCGCTTTTC
>CAIGRO010036533.1:0-22650 GCA_903798355.1 Fraxinus baroniana | reverse complement strand
ATGAGCTCAACTGACGAAAATGCCTCAAGAAGGACGAGGGAATACCCTGAATAAGGAGAACCTTCGTGGGCTGTCCCATCCCCTCACCACGACCTCTAGTATGCAAAAGATGAGGGTCCAGAGGTGGGGGCAGAGTTACTGCTCGACTTACAAGGGAGATGGCCACCATGGCTGCCAACATGATGAACATTACTCAGCAAAACTTAGCCATGCAGGAAATGCTAGTGAACACACAAGAACGAGGAGTGTATCCAACTCTTCCATACATAGCCCCAGAGAACATCTTTTCAGAGGCCCAAGGATATTAGATGAGGTCCAAGCTAGATGGCTGGACGTCAGTATGTTGGGATGGAGGCTACACAAGAAAGAGAAGTCGAGATAGATACATTGGCTAACTACGCCTCGGAGAGACCATATGAAGCTCCATTCAACTTTCCTCCGAATCATGAACCTGAAAACTGACCTCAGAGATTCGGAAGTGTTTTTGATAGGATAAGTCCAGTGACGCCTAGAAATAGGCAGGATCGTTTACCCCAGGTGCCTAGGAATAGGTAAGCTTATCTCCCGCCTCCAATGCCTAGAGCTAGGCAGCAGGAGCCTCTTCGACATGATGATCAGCCAATGTGTTATGAAGAGCCTCTGATCCAACCCCCTAGAAATAGGTGGGAAAGGAGAAACCAAGCTAGGAACGAAGAAGGAACTTCTCAACCACCGCCTCAAACCCACCAAGGAGGGGTTAAATATTCAGATGGACCCCAAAGATCCTGCGACCTTGATGATGATGATGAACATTCTCACTTCTCAGAGGCTAATAGAAGTGCCCCATGCTGAATCAATTCACTCTTCCTAAAATCCCAAAGTACGATGGGAAAGGTGATCCCGCAAAACACATGATCAACTACAAAACTCACATGAATTTGAAAGGAACCACCCCAGCAATGAAGTTCAGGGCTTTCCATCTAATGTTAAGTGGGGCTACTGAAGTCTAGTACATAAAGCTACTATAAAGAAGTATTCTAAGTTGGCCAGACATGAAAAAGACGTTCTTGAAACACTTCACAACCAGCAAAGAAGGAGAAAGACCTATCCAACGACTTCAAGACATGCGACAGAAATGGGGTGATACGCTAAAAAGCTTCTTGTCCCGCTTTACAGATGAGACGACGTACTGCGTACAAGTCACGGATAAAGAAGCATTAACTGCTTTGAGATGAGGTTAGACATGAACTCCCTCTTTTGGAGAGATGTGCAGAACAAAGATCCCGTCACTTACGATGCCCTATTGGAAATGATAAGGCGCGAAATTCTCAATGAAGAATTAAAAGACCATAGGAATATGGCGAGTCAGGGTCCCCCACCTCCTAAAATGCAAAGAGGAAAAGGCCCAACTTCCAACCTGATGGACCACCAGGCCCCACTCAACCATGGACAGGAGCTTGCTCCAGCAACCCTCAATGCAGTACCGACCTTAGCTTATGAAGAGGTAAACCCTAGTGTTGAAATGAATCAACATCAATATTACCTGAGGCGTCTGTAAAGAGGAAAAGGTAGGGGATGAGATGCAGAACCTAGAAATAGGGACGAAGAATAAAACTATTGCTCCTATCATCAGTCACATGGACACCACACGGAGAACTCTTGGGACGTTACAAGGAATTTCCAAAACCAAAATCAGGCAAGGGAAAAGGTGTCTCCTAAGGAATGCTTCATACAATTCAAACCTGCAACCTAGGGACAACAAATAGCGTCGGCCTAACAGGGTCGACCTTACGAGAGGAATGGAAAACGATACTGAAAGACAAAGGGGAGGCCAGAGGCAGAAGCGAAGCTCCCCACTTAACAGCGAACATGAGCCTATTAGGGAGATCGACACAATCATCGGAGGTCCTCATATAGGTAGGAAGTCAATAAATTCTCAAATGAACTATGCCGAGAGGCAAGTGACCCAGCCAGACGAGTTATATAGTGAATCAATCTTCTACCGAAAGGACTACTTCTTCAATCACATTCACATAGGAGGATACAGTAGGGGTGAATTATCCACACTGTGATGCCCTAGTGGTAAGGGATGTCGTGGCCCGCAATGGCCTGAAAATGATGTTGGTGGATAACGGAAGCTCGATCAACATCATATTTGGTACCACTTTTGATAAAATGAAAATTGATCATGAGTTGACCCACATGAGCTCTCCATTGTATGGGTTTACGAGAGATAGCGTCATCCCAATGGGTAAAATTACTTTGGCAATAAGATGGGGACAAAACCTCTGGTCGCCTGCCATTTCATGGAGTTCCTCGTAGTAGACAACCGATCCTCTTATCATGGAGTACCGCGAAGACCAGCCCTGAAAGAATTGTGGGCAGTAACCTCTATCCATCACTTGTGCATGAAATTTCCAACTGAAAATAGCATAGCCATAATACGAGGTGACCAACGAGGAGCTAGAGAATGCTACTCCAATTCCTTAAGAAAAGCGGAGGCAAGGATCACCAACGTTGTTTTTACCGACGTAGACATGGACGACCCCCCCTGAACAAAGGATTGCCCCTGCACAAAGGAAAGATGTCGTCATGGCCGAATCCCCTAAAGAAGTGATAGCTATTAAAGAAGCAACTTCCTTAGAAGAGCTAGACCCTCGTATTATTTACTGCGAGCCTCAAACAGCCCCTATGGAAGAATTGGAAACCTTCCTAGCTGACCTCATGGATCCATCAAAACACCTGTAGGTGGGAATCAATTTGTTCCCTGAAATGTAGAGGGAATTAAAAAACTTCTTGCTCAAAAACCTTGATGTATTCGCCTGAAAGCATGGCAACATGGTAGTCCTAAAATCAATTGCCATCACTTAAACATCGATCCAAAGGCTCCAGCTCACCGCAAAAAGAAGAGCCCTCAACCCAAAGAGGTACGAGGCCCTTAAAGAAGGGGTTAAGAAATTAATCGATAATGGCTTCATAAGGGAATCAATATATTCAAAGTGGGTCTCCAACCCAATATTGGTGAAAAAGCAGAACGGGAAGTGGAGGGTATGGATTGATTTTTCAAATCTGAATTAACTGTATCCCAATGACACCTTCCCATTTCCTAGGATAGACCAACTCGTGGATTCAATGGCTAGACATGAAATTCTTAGCTTCATGGACACTTACTCAGGGTACAATCAGATTCTCATGTATCTACTAGACGAGGAACATACCCCATTCATCATTGACAAAGAGCTCTATTGCTACAAGGCCATGCCCTTTGGATTGAAGAACGCTGGGGGACAACGTACCAAAGGTTGGTCAATAAGATATTTGTCGACCTCATTGGCAAGACCATGGATGTCTACTGGACGATATACTGGTAAAAAAGTTTGAAAGCAAAGGGCCACATCGCATACCTCAACGAGACGTTCCAGATTTTATAAAAATATCGAATGAAGCTCAATCCATTGAAATGCTTCTTGGTTATATCGTTAACCAAAGAGATGTCGAAGCGAACCCTAAAAAGGTCAAAGCATTGATGGACATGAGATCTCCCTAAAAGCCAAAAGAGGTGCAAAGCCTCACCGGACGGGTTGCAACTCTGAACTGCTTCGTCTCCAAGGCAACATACAAATGCCTACCATTCTTCAAAGTCCTCAAATGGGGGAGAAGTTCTAGTGGACGGAGGTGTGCTAAGTGGCCCTACAAGAACTGAAGAAGCACTTAGGCCAAGCGCACCTTCTTTCTAAACCAAAGGACCATGAGGTACTGTACTTGTATTTAGCAGTAACCTCAGAAGCTCTTAGTTTTATTTTGATAAGAGAAAAAGATAATCATCAGCTGCCAGTATACAATGTAAGCAAAGTACTCTTAACAGCATTAACTACTTCAACGAAGTTGAGGCCATATTTTCAGGCATACGGCATTCATGTACTGACCAATTACCCCCTCAAACAAGTACTTCAGAAGCCAGATGCCTCAAGGAGGTTACTCAAATGGGCTGTGGAACTTAGCGAAATCGATATCACTTACAAACTAAGGTTAGCAATTAAATGATAAGGTCTAGCTGATTTTGTGGCTGAATTTATCCCCATCCCCAAAATTGAAGAAGAAATGGAACCTTCAGAACCTCATATTTGGCGGCTCTCGATCGATGGGTCGTCAGGGGACATAGGTTCAAGAGCAGGGATCGTTCTGGTTAGTCCTAAAGGACACAAGCTTACTTCTGTAGTAAGGTTTGACTTCAAAACAACCAATAACACCGTAGAGTATGAGGCTTTCCTGGCTGGCTTACGATTGGCAAGAGAAATGCAAGTGAAGAGGCTCATAATCAGCAGTGATTCTTAACTCGTAGTTAGCCAAGTTCATGGAAACTTTTCTGCCTGGGACAAGTCCATGGTAGCCTACTTAAAGCTGGTAATGAGCTTCATCGCGTCATTTGAAAGGTTCGAATTAATGCAAATTCCACGATCCCACAACGCTCATGCTGATGCACTAACAAAGTTGGCTAGCAAAGACTCCGAGCTACTAACCATAGTCCCAATTGAGTACCTCACTAGACCCTCCACAGAGGCCCATGGGACGGTAATGTAGATAGAAGATACCCCTTCTTAGATAAAGTCCATTATGTCCTCCCTAAGGGATCAAACCCTACCTTTGGGAAAAGAATAGGCTCAAAAACTTAGGAGAAGAGCCGCCCACTTCATCCTCCAGGATGATGTATTGTACAAATGAGGCTTCTCACTATCCCTTTTAAGGTACATCGGGAGAAAACATACAGACTACATGCTTAGGAAAATCCATAAATGTATCTACGAAAATCATGATGGGGGTTGGTCTTTGGCACAAAAAGTACTCAGACAAGGATACTATAGGCCTACCTTGAAAAAAGATGCGCAATAGTTTGTCATAAAATGTGATGTCAGCATTTTGCCACTATCCAGAGACAGCCATCACAAGAGTTGAACATGGTTTCTAGACCTTAGCCATTTGCAAAGTGGGGGACGAGCTAATTGGACCTCTACCCAAAGGGTGAGGAAGTGCCTATTTTGCCATTGTCGTAATTTATTATTTTACGAAGTGGGTAGAGGCCAAACCACTCGCTAAAATCACCGAAGCTAATACTTTCAAATTCCTTTAGAAGAATATTATCTAGAGGTTCGGAATCCTTCATTCAATTGTAACGGATAATGGTAGACAATTCGACAACAAGAAGGTTAGGGAGATGTGTGAAGAGCTGGGCATCAAGACGCACTTCTCATCCTCGCATCATTCCCAGGCCAATGGTCAAGTTGAGGCTATAAATAAAACCATCAAGTACACCCTGAAAAAGAAACTTGATGTTTCAAAAGGGACATGGATAGATGGTTACCCCAGTTGTTTTGGGCAGTCAGAACCATAATTCGAACTACAAAAAAGGAGACCCTTTTCTTTATGACATATGGGGCTGAGGTTATGTGCCCTGCCAAAGTGGGTCTTCCATCTCCCGGCGAATACACTTCAATGAAATAATTAATGATGAGGTGAGAAAGTATGGGTTAGACCTCCTCAAGGAGAGAAGAGATGATTCTCAAGTCAAAATGGCCATATATCAAAGAAAAATGATCAGATACTGCAACTCAAGGGTCAAGAAGAAGTTATTCAGGCTGAATGAGTTCGTACTTCGGAGAGTGTTCCCACCATCGAATGAACATAGGTCAGGGACCCTTGGGCCGAACTGAGAAGGTCCATACCGCATATGTGAAGAGATTCGGCCTGAACTTATAGAATTAAAGATATGGAAAGAAAAGTACAGCCTCACCCTTGGAACATAGAACATCTGCGCAAGTATTATCAATTATGTAAGACATCTTATATAAACAGCTTTGAATTCAATGAAAAATGCAATCTTTGTTATCGTTGTTATCTGCGAAGGCTAAGAGCTTCACTGTTACTCCACCGAGGCTAAGAGACCCTCAAAATTATTTTACAAATGCTAAGAGCCTTGAAATTATTCTACGAGGCTAAGAGCCTCGCTGTTATTTACAAAGGCTAAGAGCCTCGAAGTTATTTTACGAGGCTAAGAGCTTCGTTGTTATTTACAAAGGCTAAGAGCCTCGCTCATCACGACGAAAGAATAACTCTGAAGAAGCCACAGGCTCTGAGAGAGCATCGACATAAACGATTATATCACAAAAGTGAACGGTGCGAGACCTTACGGTTTAAGGCAGACCTAAGGGGGTTTGACATAGCTAACTTAACATGAGCTTGTTCAGAATTTAGGGGCTTGCTATCCGACCTAGTGATCTAACTAGATAAGTTTTTCTGATGTTCATGCAAGATGAGAACAATTAATATTTGCAAAGCCCAAATAAGCTTGTCAATATAATTTACTTGGTTAAAGTTATCATGCGTTTGATGTTGGTAGCTTATTTAAAGTCAAAAATTAGCAACTGCATCAGAACAACGTAGCAGGAATAAAAGAATTGCAAAGAAAGAACTGAACTTCATTGAATATGAATTGAGTTAATTGGCAGTAAGCCGAAGCCTTAACACTTGAAGAAAAAGAACAAAAAAATATTGAAGCCTATTGAGGTGGGGGCTGAGGAGCCTCAAAAGGAACTATAGCACCGGGGGCCATTTCCTCCTCAATGATTTCTTCAGCAACTTCTGCATCGAGGTCGATTACTTGGATCCCCTCGGCAGGTGTCTGAAGTTTTTCTCCCTCCTCGTTTTCTTCAAGAAATTCAGTCCTTAGTTCGGAAGTGTTGTGCTCAGTGTGCACCTCAATCTATTCAATGACCACAGTGTAGGTATAAGTCCTCCAATACTTGTCGAAGCGCTGATACACATCCGTCAAATGGAAGTTAGCCATAAAATGATCTTCTGCCTCTTCATTGGCATGCTCAGCATCGCGTCGAACGGTTTCGACCTCCTCCTTAAACCCGACAACTTTGGAGGTCAATTCTCCCACCTACCTCGAAAAATTAGCCTTTTCTTTATTGGCCTTTTCAAGGGTCTCGACAGCCAACTTCTGGTGAGCATCGAAATTCTCCACCCGCTTCGTTAACGAGGCCACCTGACTTTGGGAAAGATGGACCTTCTTCTTGAAAGCTTCAATTTCTGCCAGTGTAGAAGCAAGTTTAACTGAATCCTCAACCTCCTTCTTCTTTAAGGCCTCAGCCTTGGCCTTAGTAGCGAACTCTTCAACCTGGGAATCTTTGCCCACAAACCCCCTATTCTTCTTCTAGAATGTCTTGAAGAGGGCCTCCATCTCGATGGCCATCAAAATGACCTCGTTGTTTGAGTAACCATAGTGGCGACGATGTCCACAGCGTCACTAGTCTCAATAAAGTTCTGCCATTTTTCAGTCCAGAACGTATGGAACGTCGTCGTGACAGTTTGAATTTCGGGAGGCAACAGAGCGAGGGCCTGAGTTTCGAGCTCATTAGACCACTTGGCCAGAACTAGTCTCCCCGAAGTGGTGGAATCACTCGAGGTCTTATTTTTCTTGGCAGGCTCCTGCCTCAGAGGTTCCACAATGACGGGGTGCTTCTGTCCCCAGAAGTAGCAACAATAGAGGCCACCAACAATTTTTCCCCGACAAGAACCTCCAAACAAGGTAGGTAAACATCAGAGGAGCTACCTACCCCAGTGGTGGATACCTGAAACTTCTTCTTTGGATTCTCAACAACGGTCTTTTTTCCTTTATCTACCAATGGGTGCCGATTCTCCTCCGGAGGTGCCACTTTCTTGCTGACCTTTTCAAGTTTATCCCTCATCTGCCTTCCTCCAATAGACAAGGGCCTCATGCCCTTCCGACCAATGGTAGAAGCTGCAGCAAGAATGGTGGATATATCGGGGGTAGGGGCCCTCCTCTTTTCGAAGTTGTCTGTTTTCAAAGAAATGTATGAGGTTAGACATCGGCAGATAACAAAAATAATATGAATTATGAAATAAATACAGGCTAAGTGATACCGCTTCGGGCCATTAAGCCAAGGTCCTCGTAGAATCGCTAGGGTACGACTAAATGGTTGAAGTCGTGTTCGGATAAGGGTCGACGATATATTTCTAACAAAGTATCCCAGTCGCTCCTATTGAATTCGAAGCGTCCAACCGACCCTATAAGAGAAGAAATCATGCATCATAAATAAGTTCGGTAAAAGGCAGTAAACAAAGCACATGAATGAAAAGTACTAGGCTCGGAGTAGGAGGTCAGAACCTTAACATAGGGGACAGTGTCACTCTCACACTCCTGCCACTTCTCCCAAACCCAGAACAAGGTCTCCTTCCACCCATTGATGGAAGATGGAAGACTATGTACAAAAGGAGAATGCCCCCCTCCCCCGGGCATAAGGAATACCACCCTTTAGAATCCTCCTTACTGAAAGACCTAAGCTCGTATACTATTTGGATGACATGGAGTGGCATGTCTTCACCTAGGGAGGTTTTTTTCCAAAAAAAAGTACGATCCTACAAGCTGGGCCCAATCGTTTGGGACGAGCTGGGTAGGAGCAAACCTGTACAGCCTAAGGACGGCTCGAAAGAATGGGTGAAGAGACAGACGAAGCCCAGCCTTCAAAAGATACTCACTGATAGCAACACACCCCTACCTAGGAAAGAAAGCTCGCTCATCAGGTGAAGGGGACAAGAGTTCGATGTTATAGGGTATCCTATATTTTTCCCTAAGGGAGGCCAATGGGTCGGATCAATGGTGGAATGAATTTTAGCTGCTCCCAACCTACGCCATCATCATCCCTAGTAGCTCCCCCACATACTGAGGCACCTCGGCCAGCCTCAACAACCCTCCTAAGGTCGGCTATACTTGTAATTTGGACCCCTAGTCCATTGGCCAACTCAATAATGTCTACATAACCCCCAGAAGAAGCATAAGAAGCCATTGATTCACAAATACAACCAAAGTTTAAGAAGTTAAAAAGATTACAAACCAATTACTTACAAGTTTTACAAAGAACCTTAAAATGAAGGAGTCTTGGAAGCATGAGTTGGATGAAGAACGAGGGAAATAAAGTGCTTTGGGAAGCTTCAAAATGAAAAGTTGCAAAGTTCTTAGAAGAAAAAGGGATGAAAACTCGTGAAATTCTGAAAAGACAATGGGGTAAAGATTCGTGCCAAAGTAGAAAAGTTCCCAATAAAGCTAAGGCCCTTTTATAGACAGACAAGCTTAAACCCAACTGTTGGATCTGGATCCTAGTCATCCGGCCTTTTACTACGAGGTCTCAATCTGAACATCCATGACCTCTAGTGATTATTCTTCAAGGATCCAGATCCAAACGTGTCTCGCACGCGCCCTCATGCATCTAAGACTCATCGGATGACGCGTGTAATAGCCATGGGCAACTAGTGCACATGTTGAGAGTTGCACCAGAATTATTGCCCTCTCTTGAAAATTGGAGGAAACACCAAATCATTGAGGCGCAATAATTTAGGACGCCTCGCGCCCCCAAAATCATTGAAAAGGTAGAAAATCCCTCGTAATTCTCAATCTGAAGCTACCATTTTTCAAACAAATCCTATTATCTTCTGGAATCAACGAAGGCACTTCGGATCGCTTGAAAGCACCACATCAAATGCCAAAGTAAACTACTTCGATCATCCCTAGTGGAAGAATCTGTGAAGGTCAGAATGTCTTTTCCTTTGAAGAATGGTGCAATACTTAAAAACTACCAAGTAAACCACTTCGGACAGCACTTACAGAGGGTCTGCGTGAATCAGATGAATCTCTAACTATAGGGTATGGTAAAAACCATCCTTCTACACCGATTTTTTATCTCAATTTTACTCTCAAGTCCAGGCATTACATTAATAATCATGCCTAAACTTGGAGGACTATTGTTACATCTCTTTTTCGAGGCTAAAGGAAAAGGTGCCACATGGAAAGTCAACGAGAAAGTCAAATAAAGACCCATGAGGTCAAAATATGAAAGAATGAAAAAAACTGAGGTCCTTGCGTTGCAAATTCGAAGTTCATACTGAGGCAGTGCCTCAAGGATGAAGTGCTTCAACTTTGGCTGAACCACAGCCTAAGGAACAAAGAAATTAGTTGAAGTTCTCCACTTAGAGAACCACCTCAACAATCTATTTGAGGCTCTCTAACTCGTCCGAGGCTCTATGAAGCTCTCTGAGGCTCTAAACCATTCGATGTCATCAAGCCGACACATTCTCTTATAATAGATTTGGGGATCTTTTAGAAGTGATTGATGTGATGCTTGTAATAAAGTGCGTCGGTGTCAGTGTGCCAGCCTACAAATAGAATGACAGACCTTTTGTCAAATATTAATTGCACAAAGGAGACAGTGATGTAAAGCTTCGGTATAGATGTTGCCACGTGGTTTTGATCATACGATCACCACGTCGGGTGGAATAGTATAAACAACCCCAATTTGTATAAAGAAGTGGAGGCTGGCATCTATTTAATCGAGGAATCAAACATTGATGATGTTTACATTCTCATGAAATGAACAAATGATAGAAGAATTACATGCTTTCTTCACAAACTATTTTTTATATATATGTGTTGTTAACACGCTGAGATTACAACAACAAACTTCCTATTTCGATATCTATCCTTCCATATATTCCATAAGAAGAAAGAAAGATTCTTTTTGGGAAGATCGCCCGACAGTGGTTGATAGCACAATTGTCGACAAAACAAAATAGTCGGAGTCCGAACATTTTCGTCTCTTGCCGTAAAGAGCCTCCTGCGTTCATTTCCAACCAATTACTATCGTTACTTCGATAAAAACGCGTCGGATCCGTACTTGACGTATCAAGAGTGGGCCCGACATCTGTTAAGCTTATTTTTTGGGATCAACAACTCTTTTCATTCGAAATATCCAAAATATCATAGAAATTAATAATTTCAATTTGAGTTAGTAAACTTCTCTTTGAACAAAGAAAATAATAAATTTAATCAAGCAAAGTGTTGTAATATGATTCCCAATTAATAGCGAAAATCAAAGTATGGTTTAAATTAAATAGAATTAAATCAATGAAATTACAAGAATAACACTTCCTTATTGAGACCATGTTCGAAATCACCAGTGGAGAAATAATATTCGGATTAACCAATTCAAGGCAATAAGGCAATACCACAACATGATTGTCATAAGAATCTCAACCCAAACCCCAAGAAATTGGCCATAGGAAGCACTAAAAAATCGGACAGAAAGTTATCACTCTGGGGCCAAAAGTAGAGAAAAATCGAACACAAATTGGGGCTTGCCAGGGTCGCTCAGGTCAGCGACTACTACTGACGACAAGAAGCAAAGGAAGCGCGAACAGAAGGCATGAAGCACCACAAAGGAAAGTCGCGTACCAAGGCAAAACTAGAAAGCAACAACTAAGATTGTGTGTGTGTGTGTGTGTGTGTGTGTGTGTGTGATGTCTCAATAAGTAGACAAAGTCTATATATAGGCAACAATTAGGGTGGACCAAATATGGGCCAAAAGATAATAAATGGGTCAAACCCTATTGTCCCTAATTTCCACATTTGTGAAATTCTCAGTTCGCTCGATTTTGTGGGCTGCCAATTGTAACCTCAGACGATCGTTATATAATATTCAATCATGGGCTTAAGGCCTATAAATTAATCCGACCTAGTTTATCATCACCGCTCAGAATTTATTTGGTACCAAATACTTAACAAACCTCCATCTTTATGCCATATATACCTGTAAATATAAAAACAGGTTTAGTAGCCATACAATGTGATTTCAAACCAAAATTGAAACGTCACATATCTGTACCAATGTTTAGAAATGTAAGACAACTTCTAAACTTTATCAAGGGAGCACATTAGTGCCCTATCTACTGGGTTATAACCTAAATGCACTTTCCCAAGTTTTATCAACTCTTGAGACACTACATCTCTTATAAACTGTAGTCAAGTATCTATATGTTTAGTGTTTCCATGAAACGCAGAATTCTTACGCAGATGAATAGCATATTGACTATCAAAGTATACAATCACATTATCACTTAAAATGCCTTGTTTAATAAGTAAACCTCTTAACCACAAAGCTTCTTTAATAGCTTCTGTGGCAACAATATTCTTAGATTCAGTAGTCGATAGAACAACAATATGTTGGAGTTGAAACTTCCAACTCACACAAGAGTCACACAAAGTAAACACATAAGAGGAAATGAATTTCTTATTATCTCTCACCCTATAGGTAGCATCTGTGAAACCTTTAAATTTTATACCCTCATTAGTTGATTTATACTCGACATCTAAAGTACTAATCAAGTACCTAAATAACCAATTTAACACTTCCCAATGTTTGGGACCATGATTACACATGTACCTACTTAAGTACGTACATAACGGAGCCAGTGACATTAAAATAAGGAATATTACTAATAAAATATTTTCTTCAACATTAACTTGTGATTGTTCACTTTACGAAATTAAATAGTTTCCAAGAGTTATAGAAGTAGATTTGCAATCAAGCATGCTAATTTTTTTCAAAACATTAAGCACGTAAGAACTTTGATGTACATACAAGCAAGAATTAAACATATCCCTATGAATCTCCATGCCAAGAACCCTTCTAGCATGTCCTAAATCTTTCATGTAAAATTCTTTTCCTATTTTAATTTTAATCTTGTTTACCACTTCCATGTTAGGTTCAATCAATAACATGTCGTTAACATAAAGTAACAAATACGCTTACACTCTTTATTAGTCCTGTGGTGCAGGTATTACAAACAATAGTTAAACTCTTTCCTTTTAAAATCAATAAACAACAAATAAGAATCAAATTTTTTATACCATTAACATGGAGACCGTTTTAACATTTAAAGAGATTTCTTTAAAAAAATGTACATGATTAGGTTTAGCTTTACTTTCAAACCCTTTGGACTGATTCATAAAATCTTTCATTAAGATTGTTCGCAAAAAAAAAAAAATGATATCAAGTTGTTCAAATTTTCAATCATAATAAGCAACAAAAGCAAGTATGACCCTAATAGTGGTATACTTAACAACGGGCAAAACAGTCTAATTATAATCTATCCATTATTTCTATGTGTACCCATTGGCTACCAAGCTAGCCTTATATCTCACGGGCTCACTCTTAGTGGTTTTCTCCTTAGTCTTATGAATCCATTTTCTTCCTACTATGGATTTATCCTTAGGTGTAGAAACTAAATCCTAAGTTCGATCTTTGGTAAGAGAACTCATCTCTTCTCTCATGGTGCCTAGCAATCCCTTGCCTTTTTCACTTCTCATACCCTCTTCATAAGTGATTGGCTCCTTATCAACTAATCTTGATAACTAGTGGAGGCTATGATATAATAAGGTTATTTTGGGGCTCCCTGCTTGGGCTCCTCTCTCTATCCCTAGTTAATTGGTAGTCAACTAGAGAGTCTTGGTCGATATGATTGTCCTCAACAATCTCCTCATCGCCTTCTATTTCTATGTTCTGCTGATTTTGTGTATTACTCTCCACCTTGCTCAAGGTATTGAAGATGTGGACACTCACTCGCTCCACCTCAATTGGAGACTCTTCCCTAACAATTTCTTGTTGTTCCTCAGTCACTATGCAATGCATTTCAAACTCATTAAATGTGACATCGTAACTTATGATTATTTTCACACTCTTATGGCTTCTATCCCATAACCTATATCTCTTAACTCCTTTGGGGTGACCTAAGAAGACATGCTTCTTATGTCTAGGTTCTAGTTTTCCCTCACTTTGATAAGAGAAAGCAACTCATTCAAAAGTCCTAAACATAGAATAATCAGCACATTTACTGTAACATATCTCGCACTGAGTATCACCATTTATAACAATGGATGGGGTCATATTAGTCAAATAACATATAGTCATAAGCTTCATCCCAAAACAATTTAGGCATGCTAGAATTCAACATTATACACCTAACTTTATCAAGCGAAGTACGATTCATCATTTAGCAATCGCGTTTTGCTGAGGAATGTAAGGCACGGTCCTAGGTCTAGTGATGCTAGATTTATTACACAAATTATCAAATTCAGCATTACAAAACTCGAGACTATTATCAGTACGCAAATATTTTACCCTTTTACCTATCTGGTTTTCCACCTTAACTTTTCAATTTTTAAAATTCACGAAAGTCTTAGATTTATTTTCAACAAATAAACCCACACACGTTTGGACAAATCATCAATAATAGATATTTGATATCACCAAAAGTGGGATTGCTCTCCGAACTTCACAAATCAGTATGAATGCACTCTAACACTCTAGATTTCTTGTGTGTGCTAGATACAAATAACATCCTATGATGTTTACCAAGCACACGATGATTGCAAATGGCATGTCCACATCTGATCATTACCAAACACACATTTATCATTAAAGTACATAATTCTCTTAACACTAACGTGAGATAACCTATTATGCCACTTTTGTGTGATCGATGTCAGTGATAGTAGAATTTAAACTACACATCAACTCGGCATGCATGATATATTTGCCATTATTCCTAGCAGCCTTAAAAGCTCTGAATACTCCCTTAAACTCTAAGGAATATCGTTGGATTAAAAGCCTTTTGTTGTACTAAATTATTTATTTTTTTTAAAAATTTTTTGTTTCCAATTAAAAAAGTCACATTTATCGCTAAAAACACCCAAGTTAAAATGGTGTGCAAACATCTTAACGAATAAGATACCTAGCACATAAATAACCTTCACATAGACAACCACACAGAAAATACCCTAAAGGTTGCAAATATACGTCGGTCTAGATTTTCAGAATTTTCGTGAGATTTGTGTTCTCAATCTTAAGGGATTTTTCGACCGAGCAAGGTCTAGGTGACTGTTCTACCAACAAATGATTGAGAAACAATATGAAATTACACAAAATTCAATAAAACCATGAAAATGATAATATCAAAAATAGGTAAATAGTCCTAAAAGTCTAGTATCAGGCAAGGCTGCAAATCCTATGGTCACCCTACACGATGGCCCACTATTGTGGAAACTTAAAGAGTTTCAGCTAATTTACTAGAGCCGACTTGTCTGTGGTCTATACAATTGAGAGATGCGAATTGTTAACTAAGGATTAAAGTCCTTATTGCAAATTTAATAGAAAAAGATTACAAAATAGCATGCGTTCCAAAGCACAACAATTTTCAAAATTTGATTTCAATTTACATGTAGAGGAAGCTAAGAAACCTTTGTCACAACTAAGCAATCTAACCGCTCTGATACCAATTTTTTGTAATGTGATTTCCAATCAATACGGATAATCAAAACTCAAAGTCAATTAAATCTAAAAAATTAATGAAATTGGAAGAATAACATTTCCCTATCAAGATCCCATTCGGAATCACCAATGGAAAAATAGGGCTCATATTAACCAATTAAGGGAATACCACAACATGATTGGACTCGAAAATCTCACTCAAACCACCAAGAAGTCGGCCACAAGAAGCACTAAAAAGGGGGACAATATGCTATTGTGCATAGGCCGAAAGCATAGTAGAAAATCGATCACAAATGAAGGCTTGTTAATTTTCTATCACAAATGAAGGCTTGTTAGGATCACTCAACTAGCAACTAATACCAATGACAAAGAGTAGAGGAAGCACGAACATAAGGCATGAAGAACCACAGAGGAAAGTCACCCGACCAAGGCAAAATATATAGCAGCAACTAAGATTGTGTGTGTGCGCGCGCGCGTGTGTGTATGTAATATGCTTCAATAAGTTAACAAAGTTCACATATACAAGTAAAAATTAGGGTGGACCAAATATGGGCCAACATGTAATAAATGGGTCGAGCTCTAATCGTCCCTAATTTCCACTTGTGACATTCTTGATCTGTCTCGATTTCGTAGGCTAACATTGGGTTGATTGTTAATATAAGTGGAAATTACATCTACCTAAAGTTTTGAACTCTACAATTCTAAAATAAGATTTATAAGTTTTTTATTCAAAAATCAAATAATAATTTAAATTATTAATCTTAATATTATAAAATTAAATTACTTTAAATTCCCACCCATACCCCTCCACCCCTAATTTGATTCCCAAACCCTAAATTATTTCTCAATCTCTACTATGTCTCTTCCTTCTCTACTCCACTTTACCCTTCTACATTCTCTCTAAGTTTTAACGGCACCATCCACCGTTGTACGTGCTCAGTAACAGTTAGCGTTGCAATGATGTGGTTGCTGCAATAACGTTGGAGATTTGAGCCACGTAGTGATGGCATCGAGACACCGTTGTAGAGTTGTACCACGATGGAGAGCAGAGTTGAAAAATTGCAGTGGCGATGACGATGCCGTCAGAGACTGTTGATGTGATGTCGTCACTGCAGCATGGCGTGAGTGGTCTTTGTACCAAAGTTGGGTTGTGATTTGGTGTCGAATGATGGGAAATCTGGGAACGATTTGCTACAGCGACAAATGACTTGGGAATCAGGAAAAAATTAGTTCCCGATCTATGGTGGTGGTTGTGGTGGCGATGGCTATAATGTGTTGTCCGATAGCAGTGTAATGCGTCGCCACACACAGAAGTACATATCGTCGTTGCAACACCTCGATGATGGGTTTATTTCTAATCTACCTCCATTTTCCTTTCATTTTGTTTACTGATGTGTTGGTGATTATTGGTGCAATGTGGGTGGTGGTGATGGTTGTTGATGCGGGTGGTGATGGTGTGGTTGTGGTGGTGACGATGGTTGTTGGTGCAGGTGGTGGAGATGGGCAATCTATGGTGTATGTGTGTTGATCTGTATAAGTTATGTATGTATTGAAGCTGATAATGTGTGGTGGTTCGTTGCAGTAGTGTTGGTGCTGGCGGAGATGGTAAGGTGAGGGTGTGCAGGTTGTGGTCCGTTGGAGTGGAAGTGGTGCTCGTCGCTTTTGGTGCGCGCTCTGATTTTGGATTCGATATTCTTTGTGGTGTTTGGATGGTGATGGTTGTGATGTTGGTTACTGTGGTGTGGTCGGCGGTTGTTTCTGGATGGGATGGGTGGATATGTTTGTGACTAATCATTCGGTTGATTATAAACAAATTGATTAATTTGTGACTAATAAATGATATATGACCTATTATTTGAGATTTGTGACCAATAAATAATATGTGGTCTAAAAATTTGAATCGTAACTTATAAAATTTGTGATTTGTGATCGATAAATAAATTGTGATCAAATAAAGTATTGATTTTATAACCGATGAATAAGTTGTGGCTTATAGAATTTTTGATTTGTGATCGAGAAATAATTTGTAATCTATAAAAATTTTGATTTGCGACCGAAAAATTATTTGTAGCCAATTAATTCGATAATTTGTGATCAAATTGTATAGATTTGTGATCGTAATATATTTAATTAAAAATACTTTTTTAATTAATTATTTCATAACTAAAATTTAATAGTATTTGATTTTTGAAATGGGTCATAGTTAAATTTTTAGATATGATTTTTTCCCTTAATATAATATTCAATACCATGCAAGCCATATGAATTAATTCGATTCAATTAATCATCACCGTCGTGGGTTTATTTGGTATTAAATACCTAACGCAAACAATATAGACAATAAAAATAAAATCTAGCAAATATTAAAATTACTAAATTAAACTAAGACGGTATTTAGAGTGTTGTTCAATATGTGTACCTAACATGTCCTAAAATGCTCTAAATCTTTTCACAAATATATCACATCTTGAGTACAAAAGAGGCAACAACACATAGTCCTCCTACAAAAAGAGTAGAAATTATGGTGGTCCTTGTAGGCATCCTTCCTTTATCACTTCTCAAAACCATGGCTTCATAAATTGGCAAGCAATTCAAAACCCCAAATCCTGCAATAAACATTTGTATTAAAAATCCATCCGAATTTCTCTCCTTGAAAATCTGCACTATCCCACCACAGAGAAAAGCCATTAAATTCAAAATTGCAGCCATTGCTAATGGCACAAACAATGGGGACTCTACTCCAAATTCAAATATTCCTTCATCATATCTTTTACTTTGTTCATCATCCATTACTTTGCTTGTCACATTGAATCCTTGTGTGGCTATTCCTAATTGTTTGGTCATGAACTCTATGAAACCAAATAAATACGATGATAGTCCCCTTATGAGCCAAGTTCTTTGATTACTCCACCACCTTTGGAATTTGCCTTTGGTTAATAGGAAATCTAAGCAATCTTGTACATAGGCCCCAAGAAATAGAAATAAGTAAACAAGAAACCAAGATTCAGATACCTGAAAAAATGCAAATTTTGAGATAGGAAAAAAAAATTAACGAAGAAATCTTTGACGTCCCACAATTAAATAATCAATAGTACAAAAATTGTTAGACTGGACAAGAGTAAGGAAGAAAGACGTAATATGTTTCTTTTAAAATAATAAAGGGGTTCCAGTGTTACTTTGATTTTGTGCGAAAGAAACTAATAACATGTTTGTTAAGTTTCATTGGGATGCACCTTTCAAATTTTACGAATCAACTTTATAATATTTATTCAACATGGGTATTGACTAATGTGTTATGTGCAATATTTGGAATTCAGGTAAAGGTACCTTGGGAAAGATGGGGACTCCATTGAGAAGAGTCAGTGAAGGGAGGAAAGCATAGACTGTAATGGGAACACTCCAAATGGGCCAAAATGCATAGTGTGCATAAGACTGGCCCATTAAAATCCCCATGGACTGGATTCCAAAAGTTAATGGGCTGTACTTTGAGAAGCCAACCTCCAGCAGCCCAACGGCCCATCTCTTGTTCAGGTTCAAAACATCTATTAGAGAAATTGGAACATCACCCAAAAATGCAGGCCTGTTTGGGTCACAGAATATCGACTTCCATCCTTCACATTGAAGCCGATAACCTGTGTAATAATCCTCAACCAAGGAGCCATACCGGAACCCTATCTAGATGTTAGGGGAAAAAAAAAGGCTCGATCAGTCAAAATGTAAAAAAAATATTGTTCAAAATATAATTTAAATAAATGCCTTGTCTCAATCTCTAAGATGAGATTGTTGAACGTAATAAATTTTGTTTACCTTAGATCCCCAACTGGTTAGATACTCATAATTGCATCCAGCAACATGGTGGGCTTGATTTAGAATTTCTTGATCCACAATGGGCTTTTTCACGATGTAATCGGGCCCAAGCTCTGGAATTTCTGGCTGAACAAGTGATGATGGGCCACCAAAAAATGTGCGTCGATGGAAAAAGCATCCAGTCCCAACATAACTCGGGCCGTCCAGCCCATCCATTCCAGGTGGATTTATTTGAAACAAATGTTTATGCTCGGACGCGTAGATATCAGCCTTGTTGAGTCCATGATAACGTTGTGGGATTTGAATGTACCCTAAATTGGGCCGACTCGACTTATCCGAAAGGTAGCAAAGAACTCTCTGAAGCGTCGAAGGGTCGTTGGAATACATATCACAATCTAGAGTTAAGATAATTGGTGCATTGGTCATGATGCTTGAAACACGAAGCTTCACGACATGACACAAAATATGTCCAACATTAGCATAAAAGGCACAATTGTGCTCTTTGTGAATTAATAATAAAAATAATATTTTCTATCTATCTGCGACATGGATGGTATATTACTTACCAAGGCATTGAGGGCACCGGCCTTGAAATGATGTGGGGTAGCCTTGCTTTTCTCTCTAGAGACATATACGAGGTTTGGCATTGAGTTTCCCGTAGTATCTTTATCTTGGTTGGAATCTAACAGAGCCTGTTTGAAATATTATAAAATATAGTTATCCCCCGATTTTGATAAAAGATGAATTGATGCTAATTTCTTAAATAATGCTTGAAATGATGTTCATAAATAGCATAAATGAAAATTAGATAAACCTGAATGATAGAGGGGTGATTTTGGCGATTGAAATCTTTAGTCCAATATTGATTCAGAACTTGACGTTGCTTTTCATCGGAAAGGTATTCATCACTAACTTTCCCGTTCTCAACCACGCTTTCTACCCTTGTCTTCATGCTATCGTACTTCATCTGCAGAAAACAATTATTTATTTAAGTTTCATTATCAACTTAATTATGTAAATTTGATGCGTTGGGATTTTGACCAATAAATTTGAATGACTTTGGCTTTGGAAAACACAATCTTTATTATCTAGCTCGAGCAAAAATAAGAACAACGAATGTATTAATGGTGCATTTATCTTTATGAACGATTCAACCAGTTTTGTTATAATATTTTGTCTTTTATATAATAAAATATTATTGTTTAACATATATAAAAAGGAAGAATGTAATTTCAAGAAGGAAAGATTGACTTTACAGTACCAAAGTGACCAAATTGGGGTGCCAAATGGACAGGTTTGATGGGCTCTTAGGATTTGCCTCATCGATCAAGATGCAGTAGTTTCATGCCACGTGATAAGAATCCTCCTTACTAAAACTGATGACTATAATCACGGTGAGGATCGAAACTATATTTTGCAACTCTAAATGAACGCGTCAAATTAGTCACTTAGACCAATATGGCAGGACTCCGTCTCGAAGAGAGTCTAACTAGCCTTAGGCCCTGTTTGATATACATGTTTTTCCATGAAAAATGGAAATTTTTTTCCTTTTTCCCACTTTTTGTAGTGTTTGATGGCCTCAATTTTCTAGTCAAAACATTTTCCCCTTTTCCCCTCACGCGCCTCATTTTCCACCAAATGAAGGAAAATCATTTNAGACCAATATGGCAGGACTCCGTCTCGAAGAGAGTCTAACTAGCCTTAGGCCCTGTTTGATATACATGTTTTTCCATGGAAAATGGAAATTTTTTTCCTTTTTCCCACTTTTTGTAGTGTTTGATGGCCTCAATTTTCTAGTCAAAACATTTTCCCCTTTTCCCCTCACGCGCCTCATTTTCCACCAAATGAAGGAAAATCATTTCTTGTCCTTCAGCTGGGATTTCATTTTCCACCCAAGATGGAATTCACTCCATTTTCATGCCCGGTTGGTGGTGGAGGAACGTAGTAATCTGGAGGCCATGGGGTATTCCACCACTGCCAGACGACGGTGATGGCGGCGACCGCAGAGATCTTGATGTACCCGGCAGAGAGGAAGTGTTCCTGCTCAGTGCAGGAGGAAATCCTAGTGGGTGGAGCCGGCACAGAATTCCCACCTGTGGGTGGCGAAGGGGGGAGGGTGGAGACCCATATGGAGAAGGTGGTGTTGGGACGGTGGGGGAATTAGTCGGAGGTAGGGTTGATGCGGGAAGAATTGGTGGAGAAATTGGAGCAGGTGTATTGGAAGGCAGCGGTGGCTGGTGGAGTTGGGCTTGCAAGTGGTGGAGCCGACGGCTGAGGGGTCACTGAAGGGTGTAACTGTATGTGATCAGCTCTCTTCGGGATGAGCTCTCTCTCTCTCTCTCAACTCTCTCCTACTTCTTTGTTTACATATCTCCGGTGCTGAATTTACATATCAATTTCTGTATTATTGTTGCGGAATTGTTGGTTTTGGGTTGAGAAGTTGTTGGAGGCATTGGGCTTGCAGGTGGTGGAGAAGTTGTCGTAGGCAACAGCGACGCAGGATTAGTTGGTGGTGAAGTAGGAGCCGGCGTTGGTGAAGACATTTTCGAATTAGTCCCCGATTACAAATTCTACTACAAATCTCAACATTTTCTAGGTGGAAAATATTACCAATCAAACGCAACTAATCGACATTTCCCAACAAATTCTAGGCAATTATTTTCCTTGAAATTCATTTTCTTTCCACCCAATTTTCCATCTTGCAATCAAACGGACCCTTAATGTTTCGAAATTTTGAACAAGACCGCACCTGATTAGGTCTAAGTACGACTCCGTGTGTGTGTATGTGTGTGTGTGTGTGTGTGAGAGAGAGAGAGAGAGAGAGAGAGAGAGTCTAACTCGCTAGCCTTAGTGTTTTGAAACTTCTTGAGCAAGATCGTACCCTGGTTAGGACTATATTGATAATTTTCATACAAAACAAAGTCAAACGAAAAGAATACAATAAATAAAAAACATAAAAGAATGAAAACATATGGTGCATAAGCACGTCCCTCTCAAATATCAAGTACTCTAGTTATATGTTGATCAGTCAAATCTTTAAAATTAAGCATGTATGTGTGAGGCAGGTTCATTTAAAAATTACCTAACTATTTATGTCACGTCCCTACTTATCTACTCGACTTTTTTTTTATTATTTGCGTTTGGAGTATTAATATTTGATGAGTTGTATTTGTCCACTTATAAATTAATGAAAAGATAGCATAATTTATTTTTAGGTCATTATACTCCCACAAATATTTGTACCCAACCTAGATTTAGGTAAAAATAATATATCATTTTGAATAAAATTTTCATGGGTCAAATGAAATTCAACGATCCACAATTTTTTTTTGTCAGTTTCAATGCTATGAAAGTATAATTATTAATGGACCATACGCTATTGATAGAAAAACGTCTTTTTGTGCGTCGGATGTATAAAATATGACAGATTGTAATTTCCAACACGATAAGGTGTGACATAGGAATTGGTTGGACATCGTTGTAGCTAAATTTTGTGAAACTTGTCTTAAGTAAGTAGTTTGTTCCAACACTTCTATCTATTAATTAAAAGGATAATGTTCTCCCAAATATGTAGATTCAATGATTAGCCCCCGTTTGGGCTACAAGATAATGCATCTTGGAATAGTAAAAAGTTGGAAAATGTGTTATTGAAAAATAAAGAAACACTACAAGAAAAATGGGTTTT
>CAIGRO010036483.1:0-12139 GCA_903798355.1 Fraxinus baroniana | reverse complement strand
TTTTTTTTTTTTTTTACTTTTTTAAAAGTCGTAATCTCTCTCCCCAAATCAAAAAGGGCCAAAGGGGAAAAAAATAATCATTGCAACATTTTTGAATACGCATTTTAGAAGAAGTATGAATCTTACGTTATGCAATTTATATCTAATTTGGTAAAATGTTGTAAAACGGAATTTTTTTCCTTCTATCTATTAGCCCAAAAGAAAAAAAATCTAGCTTTGTCCTCCTCCCTTAACTCCGGCTTGAATTTGAGGAAATGGTTCACCATCCGGAACATGGCTGGGGTCCGGAAGAGTAAATGCTCGTAATAAGTAGGGTTATGGGGCTACCTTGATCAATTATTGAGGGAGGGAGTAAAAACATTTCATAATAAGTACGTATATTCAAGACATAGAGATCCTTCCCTGAACCTTGTATTGTGTAAAAACATACTGATTTTATTATGATTTCTGAAGTAATATTATGGAGAAAAGATAAATCACTAATCATTAAATCTTAGCATCCCATCCAAGTAAACAAAACAGCAACTTAGGCTAAGGCACATAATTCTTCCACTTGTAAGTACTTATTTTCCCTCGTAATTGACTTTTTTCTTTGTCCTACAGAATAAATAATACTCAAAATCCCAATCATGAAAACATGCTTAGAAGCAACCAAAAGTAAGTGTGTTTGATTATCTATGTATCATTCATCAAGTAGAAAAAAATAAAGAGTTGGATATTGGGAAAACAATTATGTACAAGTGATCTGTCCAATTGCACGTTGGAATATGGCAGTAGTCTATTTATGTTCCCAAGTTCATCCTCTAATGGTCCAAGAAATTGAGTAACATTTATGCCATTAAATCTGGGATATGCCATTTGTACACTTTAAATTGTAAAAAAATGATTGGAGAGAAAATTGTATATTTTTTTAGCACTTTTCAAACTTGGTATACATTAACTTATCCCTAGCATCACTAGCGTAACACCCGTTTAAGTGACAACTGATTCTACTGCTTCATGAATCAGAATGTAAAAGTGATAAATTCCTTTTCAGCACAATTTTCCTTGACAAAAGGATGGGATAATGAAAAAACAAGAAGAAAGAATCATTTGCTTCATGGTAAAGATAGTTTTTAGCAACAACTCTCGTCTAGTTTTTAAACATCTATATCATGATTCATGCCGGGGGTGGTGGGTGGGGGTCCCATTTCCTTGCTCATTAATTTCATTAAGGTGAAATGCCTTGAATTAACTGCAAAGCAAAGTTGCTTATGCACATTCTTGTACCATGATTATGAAATGCGGTTTTTTTGACAATTGAATGGGAGAAGATGGATTCCATCAGCAACCATCGACGAAATCGGGCAACCCGTAATCAGAAAACTTGCATTCGCAATCTCTTGAAAAATTCACGTTGTAAACAAAGAGATTCATTGCAGGAACACAAAACAAAGCACCCCACAAATGAAAGAAAGTTGGTGGCCACATTTGAAGAGGAAAGGAAAGCCAAGAATTGAACTGCATCAAGAATGGTAGGGCTTGTTTATAAAACAAAATACTACAAGCGAAACAAGCTTGAGCACGTCTAATGCCTTAAATGTAATTCAGAAGCACACGGTAGCAATTAGCAAATATTCTACTACTCTCTCTCTCTCTCTCTCTCTCAGGCCACTGAAAATTCAGCCATCTCCTGTTCTACAACTTCTGCTTCAACTGGATAGTATTTGTAGTGAAGTTCTCCAATATCGTCGCCTGATAGCTTTGTCCATCCATTTGGTCCAACGTGATAAGCTGCAATAAAATCCAGGTCATGATTGAACCAGCTTGCACACAGAAATATGAGGAAGGGAACAATGAGATGAAGGGGACGAAGTGCATTACCGCTGGCAACGCCACCTCTACATCACGGAATGTTGCGTGATAAATAGCCCATCTTGCCAACTCTGCAGCTTCTTCANAAAATAGAAGTTATACAATTATAGTACTTAGTGAAAATTAAATTACAATCTCTGTGGGTTCGACATCCTAATTCAATACTCTATTACGAAACTTGACACCGTACACTTGCGGTATAATTCACGTTGCATAAAACACGTGACATTGACACATGTACATGTGGTTAGAATAACTTCGATAATGATATTGTTTGCATTAGCATCTATGCCCCTATTTGAGCCAAATTAAAATTTTATTCTCATTCTTCTATTCATTTTTAACCATACATTTTTCAATAAAATAATATTTTTCATCACATATGTGAGTTCGCTAGATGTCATTAGATTGATCTAGATTATAAGTTAGTTCGACCTTACGTGTGGAATTACGCTAATTAAAACAAGAAGTCACTTATAACTAGTTTCTAGATAGTTAAGCATACAATCCAATTTCTTTAAGTTGAATTACTACAGTTGTAATATTTGGAAAGCAATAAATAACACAATGTTTGATGACAGAGAAACTCAATTCGGTAAAAACTCCAGAACAAGTCAGTTACCTCCACTCTAGACAAAGTGGGTTACAGTTCAATTTCAAACTAATTCCACTAATTGTTGTCAACCCTGCAACTCCAAGATCCGCTGCTCATTCCAACTTTACGATCTGCTACCATAGATATTGTCCAACCAACCTCACTAGACCTCATGATCTACCTCCTGTAGCTTCCAAGATCTGCTATCTCAGTCTCACGACCTTCTGTACATATCTTTTCCAAGTGGATTCCCAGGAACCACCTATTCTTGTTCTTCTTTCTGAGCTTGAATCCCTTCCTCAAAATGTTAAGGAAGTCAAGTGTTTTGGATTAGAACCTCTAATGTTTTCCAAAACCAGGTTGCTGGATCTTAAGAATGATATGAATGATTCCACCGATGAATTGTGTTCTTGAATCTCTCAAAAGATAATAAGAATATGTTATGGGTCATGTAAAACTCTTCAAACTTTTGAAATTCGTCTCATAACATCTGTATTTATAGTTGGAGATGCTTAGGTGTTATGGGTCATGTAAAACTCTTCAAAATCACGAATTAGGTCTGTCGCATAAATACGTCGCTCGAGCGAGGGAGCCTTTCACTCGAGCTAAGAGTATGTCGCTCAAGCGATGCTTGGGCGAAAAGTGAGCAACAATGGTCCTGTTTCTGTCACTTGAGCGATGGCCAGGCATGAAGCTAGTGAAATTCTAGAGCTGCTTCTTCCTTGTTTTCAAACTCGGACTCAAACTCTAGGCTACCTAACTTAACTATACAAAACTGCACTTCACTCCTTGACTTTTACACATGTTCAATTAAATTCTTTTTGTTTACAGAATTGTCAATTACAATATTGAACCTAACAATTTGCAATCAAAGGCCACAAGCAAATGTGATGCATAGATATTACTAGTACAATATATATAACTGGTGCAAGAAAACATTGCAGCAATTCTGATTCTTGTTTCATATCATGATGTTCAAATATTCAACAATTTAAAAGAAAATTGTGAAACATTCACAACAGGAAAATGAATTACTCACCAACTGTCCAAAACACCATAAGCATATGCTGAACCAGATCCAAAAGAGAATCTAGTTCCTTTCAGCCTTCCTCCTTCACTGTAGAAAGCATATAAAAAGCCACCAAATAGCATCTAAATTACATCAGCTGGTAAATTATCTAGCAACCATAAGTTGTAGGCAATTGGTTCAAATAATTTTGTCCTAATTGTGCATTGCATTTTCACGGACATCCAAAATTTCACTGATGCAATAAATTGATCAATCATGAAAAAATTTGAAAACAGAAGCAAAATAAAATTTACTGATTCTCGCTTAGGAATTATAAGTGCAGCACATATCCCCCACTAATACTGTTGTCATCATCCATTTCTGGATACAGATTGAGATTTAGATAAGACTTTATAGCTAAAATTAGCCTCCTGTTTTATAAGAAATCAGCCACCCCAAATATGCAGCATATCGAATATTGCACCAGAAAAAAAAGGCTTAAACAAAGTGTCGACCTTTCCATCTGATAAGTTAACTCGTTTGACAAGCTGAATGTTACGATGACTGGGAAGGGATCAAGCTAAAACCTCCTGCCTTTCTTCTAGAATAGTTTTTTTAACCACTTCCTGTGACCTTTTAACTTGTTTCCTTTTCATTCTTTTTGTGAATTATTTAATATGAAAACCATATTGTATTATTTGGAAACTTGAAAAACGTGAAAAGCAAGATTTACACCTTTGCAAATCTATTATTAAAGATTTGAAAAGGTCAGAGTTACCAATGCTAGAGGGACCAACCACCCAATTAGCATAAAGCATTAATCTACAAAATGCACATCGACTATCTATCTTCCTAAATGAGAATGACAGTGATAAAAGAAACTAAATCATGATCAGTGGCAAATTCAATTAAAATAACTTAACACCCAGATTTCCGTGCCAGAGCAGGCAGTCAGCAGCACCTACAGCCAGTGTGCCAAGCATGTAGGGACTAATTTCAATGATTTTCTTCACGGATTGTGAGGCTGATATAATAACAAGGAGAGGTAGACCTAATCAAATATGAGAGTGGAAAGAAATATTACAGTATTAAAAATGCAAAAGTTTATGATAAAAGCTTACTACTGAATCACCGAAAAAACATAAGATCCATAGTATACATGAGTATCAATTTGCAACCCCCCAAAGCATAAATAAACATATACCGTCAGACCACAAGTGTTGCATTGATTAAAAATGCATGCTAGTCCAGCAAACAATTTTCAGGACATCTATGGATCATGACTCAGAAATGGACAAAAATATTACTGGGGTCTGTCAAAATAGCATTTGAAGAAAAAGGTCAAAGTAAATAAATTTCAGGAGTCTCCATGAAAAATGGTTGCATTACTAACTCAGGATATGAAGGTAGAGTCCCTCGCTAATAGAAGAACTGTCAAGTTTATCGTGGAACTCTGCTTACTATGAAAATCCCAAATTAATTCTCAGTCGGTCAAAAACTCTGAGATATGGGTTGCTTAAATCTATCTCAATTATTCAAAACTGGCATGAGTTTGGCAGAATTTACTTTGCATTTGCTTTAATCCAACTACTCTAAGAAGACTAGGGAAGACATACACTTGCAGCACACTCAAACAATGAGTACTTTTTTCACTAATTTTACATTGCCGAACAGGAAGGAAATCTATAACTTCCCATGTAAAAGAATAAGAAAACAGTGACCAAATAATCTAGCATATCCCTGAGCATAGTGCACAACCATGTAGCTAACATAAGATTACAAGTTAAATCCCCATGTATTTCCATGCCAGGAACTATGAATACATGTTAAAGCCTTATAATAGCCATGTCAGAAACTGATTCCTAATGTTACTTCGATGCGTTGAATTGTAGGTTCAGAATTGGAACAAAAAACCACATTTAAACATATGCATTTCTTTTCCAAGATTCATATCTCATCTCCATTCTATACAAACAAACATATTCGCATAAACATTCATGCTGCAACAGATTGATTTCCTCACAAGCACCCTCAAAATAAAAAATGCAGCTTCGCATTTTTACATGCCAGAACCCAAGTACTTAGTCAAGAAGGCTCACATATATATCCTCCCATGCTAGCTCGTGAATCAGCAGCAACCATAACACCTTCCTTGAATGTAAAAGCTAGGGTAGTTGTTTCCTTTGCTGGCTTCACCATTTGGACAGCATCTTTCTGAAACCCATCAAATTAACAAACACAAAACAAAAGAATAAATATATAACAAATTTTACCTAAAGAAATTCCCATCAAGGAACTTACTTTTAATCAAACAGAAAATAATTAAATCTGAACTCATGATGTGAGCACGGAGTCGAGCGTGTCAAAGTCAAGCCCGGGAAAGGATCCGTTGAATATCGAAGGAGGTCCGATGACATGGTCGAGAGCAAATCGAGTCAAAGAGGCAATGAGATTGCTTACTCAAGCTACGGTGGACGAAACGCTGATCACGACAAGTAAATGAATAAGTTCCATGTTGGACTCGAAAGAAGAAATCAGATGGATCAACATGATTCAAGTAAAGGAAGGAGGGTCTGGTCTAACCAAGTTATGCGATTGCATAGCTTATTGCAAAAAATCCAGGGCAGTTCAAAATTGGTCTATGCAACCGCATGCAATAATACTATGCGGCCGCATAGTGGTTTTCGAGACGCGAGTTTCCTAATTTTGTTAGAATTCTACTTTTTAGTATCTTTTGTAATCTTTCAGATTTTATTTACATTTAGACTAGGGTTTAAATGGGTTCCCATTTGTAACTCATTCTTTTCATTGTAAGACACAACATTTTTATTGAGATTTATTGAGAGACGAATTTGCTTTCGAATTCTTGTTATTCGTTGGACAAATCACGAACTTATCAAGATTCTTTTTGTGACGTTCAAATCAAATGGGTGAGATTTTCAAATATTCAATCAAAAGGTTCTACACATGGTTTGTGTATTGTTGATTATTTTGATTCATTATTTTCGAATCAAATTCAAAATTTTGATTACTTTGACTTTCTTGGGTTTGATTTCAATCTAATCATGAGTTTCGTAGTTCTTCCCTACGTGGGTTCACATCAACTCACATCATTGGTAACAGGAAGTTCAAACGAAGGATGCTTCGACATCTCGTCATGCTCTTTGGTTCCACAAAGCGGGGCCGACGGTTCCAGTTGGCTAGAGTCAATCTTCATCATTGTAAACTTTTTCAACAGAAAATATAAATTAACTCTGAATTAACAATTTGTTCATTTTTACGCTACAATAGCAGCAAATTAGTTTATACGTCAACGCATATTAACACATAAAACCTAGAAATAGAGCTGATGATGAAAAATTGTTAAGTCTCGAATTGAGTATAATCCTTGTGTAATAGTAAATTAAAACTAGAATCTTTATTTTACCTGATTTTCGTGGGCTTGCCTATAATTTCGCTCTTTCATATTTTATGTTTTCCATTATGATTTCTCAAAAGATGGTAGTGTCGGCTTAGGTAATGAAGAAGTCAACCAAAACATTTTAGAATCCAAATATTTGCATATTCACTTTTTATCTTCACAGTAACAAAACAATGCCAACAAATTATTATGGGCAAAATGAAAATCAGAACTGATACTTTGGACCACCGAATTTCTGTCTCCTCAATATGCAAATTTAGCGACTTCGCGAAAAAGCCATAGCATCAGCATCCTCTGGAAATACGTCTTGCAGGATGTGATGTAGCTACTATGAATACAACAGAGTTACCTCTGATGATTGCTCCCAAGCCAATACAACCTTCATCTACTTAGACCCTGCATACGTGTTTTAACTTTAGATTTCCTCTAGCTGAGGGTAGCTACACATCCCACCAGCCCACAATCTGCCTCATTCCCACTGCTGTTCGAACCAGCTTGAACAGCTTCAGCATCCTCAATCAGCACCAATGGAGGTCGCCCAATGCCCCTATGCACTACATGGTTTCGCTCACCCCCACAGTAACCTAACAAACACCCTATTCCAGTTATGAGAATTTACACAGGCATGAAGTTTAAACACTGGAGTCATTTGGTACCCCAAAAGTTTGATCCCAGGAAAAAATAAGTAAACAATCAAGCATAAGAAATGCTATGTAGCCAATGTGGAACCATTTTCAGTTGACAGCTTTGCAACTATTTAAAAGAAAACCAAGCAGCAAAAAGTTGGGACAATGGCCGTTACAAAACTACAAGAATATATTTTTCTTGACATGTAATATCCACAAAAAGTCGTACGTTTCAAAAGCATATTTATATGCCATCCCTCTGACATGTAACATGCATAAAATAAATCAATAATCACATGTATTAATAGAATGCCAATGCCAGGTACCTTGAAAAGATCATCTAATCTAATTTACCTTTAGAACTAAAGGGTTGGAGAAGCATTCTTTAATTCCCCATTCAAGAGAAATTAATACTTCATTCTCAACCAAGTAGAGTCCTTAACACAACAATAGAACAAACAAAGCATTATATCCAAAAAACAAAGTGGGGTGAGCAATGTAAGCTTTACAATCAATAAACTTGGGATCAGCTACAATAGTTCTTCTTTGCAACTCCATTCATCTGACGGCATAAAACTATGGAAGCAGCCAACAAAATCAATTTTTGGCAACCACATCAAACCAGTCAATCTTTATATCTTTCTTCCTCTTCTAAATTGTTTTACTGGGATCATAAAGCTCATCAGATACTACAACTTCTTTAAGAGTGCTTAATACATGCCTCAGCCCCTTCAAAGAAAAAAGTGCAGTGTAGATGACATTTCCTAAATGCCGAACGCACCAGTAGCTTGTATTTCTATTACCCATTCATTGGCCACATAAAATTAGAAATCTTCAAGAAAAATATGGCCAGATTGCTGCATCAGTGAGCGAAAACCATGTCATTCCTTCTGGGTGGTCGATCAGGGATACTACCAGGCTTAAACTTTGAAGCCTCGTGTCTGGCAAGCTCTGGAGGCACAGGACTGTTGCTCTGAATAAGCATTTGCTTCAGATCATAGAAGACATCAGTATCATGCAAAGTCAAGAATGTGGTGGCAACACCAGTCTTCCCTGCACGTCCTGTTCTCCCAATTCGATGGGTATAAGCTTCAATATTACCAGGCATATCATAATTTATGACGTGTGCCACATCAGGTATATCAATACCACGACCTGCTACATCAGTGGCAACCAAAACATTGTATCTCTTAGTCCTAAATCCTTCGAGGCTTATTTCTCGCTGTTCTTGTGACTTCCCCCCATGCAGTGTAGTCACACGATAGCCATCCTTATCCAAATTTTTTGCTACATTATCAGCAACCTTCTTTGTGTTAACAAACACAATGGCTGTCTTATCACCAAGCTCATCCAGCAATTTCCTCAACCTACCCGGTTTATCATTCTCCTTCATCATTATAACATGTTGAGTAATGAGATCAGTTGTCTTTCCTGCAGTGCCAATGGTGACAACAACAGGATTTCTCAAGTACTTCCTCGCCAGCCGCTCAACAGCAGGCGGCATGGTAGCACTAAACATGTAGGTTGTTCTATAAATCTTATTCTCATCAAGCTCTTCTTCCTCATTCTCTGGTTTCAAGTTGCTTGAAGGCATTGCATCTAATACACCCATAACTTGAGGTTCAAAACCCATGTCAATCATTCGATCAGCCTCGTCGAGAACTACATAGTGACACTGATTAAGAACTGCATACCGCCTCTCCAAGCAATCAAGAAGACGCCCAGGTGTAGCAATCACAACCTCACACCCTTGCCTAATCCTAAAACCTTGTTCTTCGATGGACTGCCCACCAACAATAGAAACAACCTTAATACCCAGATAGTGTGCAAATTTTACAGTCTCATCCTCAATTTGCTGAGCAAGCTCTCTAGTAGGCGCCATCACAACGGCATAAGGTCCCTCGGCCTCGTTCTCTTCGGTAATAGGAGGAAGTCGAGTGATGTAAGTCAACATGGGAAGAACAAAGGCAGCAGTTTTACCCGAACCAGTCTCAGCAACGCCAATCACGTCACGCTGCTGTAGGCCAAGAGGAATGGCAGCCATCTGAATTGGCGATGGAGTCTTGTAGCCAGCCCTCTCCACTGCCTTCAACAACTCAGGACTCAACCTGCTCTCAATCCAGCTTCTCATAGGTCGGGGAATTTTCGAACCCTTGTAAGAAATATTGAAATCTTCCCTGAAAATTCTCCAGTCTCTCTCCGTCATCTCCTCCAGCTTCTTCTCAGACCAATGGCGATCCACTCTCATATCAAAAGTATCATACAAATCCGCAGCCTTTTCCTTTTTCTTCTGAGCAGCAGCTTCCTCGCGTGTCTCCTCAATACCCTCTTTCTTCCTAACCTCCTCACGAATCTCCTTCTCATTCTTAGCCGCAAGCTTTTTCTGCTCCCTCCGATCCATTCCCGCCCGGAGACCACGACCAAAGAGTAGCCGAGCTTCATGAGGATTCTGATACAGCGAATTCATATCCCGAGAAGTATCCTCAGTATTCTCCCAGTCGAAAGAGAACCGGAACTTCTCGCTAGGCTTAATTACCCGCTTCTTAGGTTTCTTAGACCCCAAATACTGTTCCTTAATAGCAGCCAATTCAACTTCACGCTCTCGCTCGGCCAATTTCTCCAATCTAGAACGCTCACGTGCCTTCTGCTCTTCCTCACGCTCTTTCTCTCTATTCCTTCGCTCCACATCCCTTTCCCTTTCCCTTTCCCTTTCCCTTTCCCGATCCCGATCCCTATCATAGTCACGTGAAGACCGGCGGTCCAGGTCACGGTCACGGTCGGAAGAAGAAAGGGGTTTTGATTCATTGTTGCTTTGAAGAAAAAGTTCGGCTTTGCGTCTTTGTTGAGCTGTTTCCTCTTGGCGGCGTTGAAGGGCAAGCTGTTCTCGCTCTGCTTTGGAGAGAAATACAGGTTTCTTTGCCCCATCAAGCTTCTCCGCGACGTCGTTTCCACCCCTCTTCATCTCTTCCTGTCGAATTGAACTTTGGAAGCACAGTATTTAGGGTTTGGGTTGAGCAATTTGTGAAACTGAAGCCCTGTTTGTCTCACATTATTTTTATCATTCTCATTCTTCTACTCATTTTCAACCACACATTCTTTAATAAAATAATATTTTCTATCACATCATAATTTTTCATTTTTTGTCAACCACATATTTCTCGTTATATCACTTCAAAAAAATGCATTCTCTCATTTTAATGTGCACCAAACACACTCTGATTTGGGAATTTAGGGTTCAAATTGCTAGCGCTTCAAGGTGTATCTAGATCCGATTCCGATTGTTTTCGCCCCGACTACTTTCGAAAAATAGTGGGCTGTTTTAAAAAATCGAAAATAGAAAACGATTTCAAAATGATAAAGAGAACAAACCCTAAGGCCCTGTTCTCTTTACCGTTTTCGGGTCGTTTTCAGTTTTGCGTTCTCTTTCCTATTTTCGGAAAAAAAAAAAATTGTATTGAAAACAAAAAATGATATTTATAACGTTTTGACTATTTTGTGTACAAAACTCCCAAAATTCCAAAAACACAGGAAACGCTCAAAAACATATTTTTCTTCCCTCTTCTTCCATATTTTCCTTCTCTTCTTCCATCGGTGACGGAGGAGAGCACCAGTACCAGCACGGGCATGGGCATGGAGAGGTGATACTACTGTCAGCGTCGCGACCCATTCGTCACGATGCTGCTGTGGTTTTGGCCGGTAGAGGCCTTCTCTCTCTTCGACGCCGGCAAACCATTGAAGAAGAGACGTTGGCAGCAGCGATGGTGGTATTTTTTTATTTATTAATTTCTTATGAGGAAGAAATACTTGTTTGCCGTCTATGATGGCTATAAAATCGGCTGAGGTTTCGATTTCTGGTTCAACTGAGAAGGAGATGGAGGTTTTGAGCAATGTCAAGGGATGCCTTGATATAATTAGGTGTTTTGGTAAAGAGACAACAACAGGGGAGAATGGTGTCATGGCGTATAATCTGCTTTTAGAGTATGGTTCTGGTGGAACATTAGCGGATAGAATCAAGAAATTGGGTGGCAAAGGATTGTCCGAATCCGAAGTTAGGGTATATGCGAGGTCTATACTTCAAGGGTTAAATCATATTCATGGCATCGGTTATGTTCATTGTGATTTAAAACCCGATAATATTTTACTTGTTCATAGTGGTCGAAGAACCAAGGTTTCTGAGTTTAGTGCAAAAATAGGGGTTTTTGGGTTGGCGAAGAGGGCGCAGGGGAACAAGAAGAGAAAACTGGACCCTTATTAGAGGGGTACTCTTCGGTATTTGGCTCCGGAGGCTGTAGTGGATAATGTGCAAGAACTCAAACTGATGGGTAATTTTCCAATTGCCATAAAATTTGTAATTTCCTCATTTAATGTCAATAAATTGATTATACTGCTCGAGGACATTGGCATCAGTCATCAAACATTTCATATATTTTTATGGTGTTCTCTTATATTTTGGATTTGGAATTTGATGTTCTACTTTAGTTTCAATAATTATAGTTCTACATGTGTTTTGATATAGGTTTTGGAGATTGGTGTTGTTTATTGATTCTTATATGTGATTCATCTTGGGTGCTGGGCTTTTTGAAGTGATACTGAGAAACTGATACAATACAATAGTAGCATTGTTTGGTTGTTTA
>CAIGRO010036475.1:0-13819 GCA_903798355.1 Fraxinus baroniana | reverse complement strand
TTTCCTTTAACTGTAACAAAAAGGAGATACAATTATGAATTCTAATGAATCTTCTACTGATTGTACAATTTACAAAATGGATTTCGCCTGCTATATTTATACAAACTAATGAAGAATCTTGTAACTAATTATTCATCTCTTTTTCTTCCAATGGTTAGGCATTGCTGGCTCCATAATCTTGCTGTCACGGCCAGCTACTACTGACGTTCGTCTCTTGTTTCCCAGACAGCACCAGCCACAGCCCCGCAGTCCCTCTTTTGTTTCCCACATTTTGACAGCACCAACCACAACCGCCACAACCTCTACCTGCACCAGCCACAGCCCCGTAGTTCCTCTCTTGTCACAGTTGCCACAGCCTCCACCTGCACCAGCCACAGCCCCGCAGTTCCTTTCTTTACAGCACCAGCCACAGCCACAGTCACCACCTGTACCAGCCACAACCCCGCAGCCAACGCCACTCCAACAAGAACCCTCGTCGACTCTCCCTCGTCGACTCTCCTTAGAAGATTTGGGTAGGTTTAGAGGATTTTGATTTGGGGGTTCTCGTTTTAGGGATTTTGATTTGGGGGTTTTGGGATTTTGATTTGGGGCTCGATTGATTTGGGTTTGATTTGGTTTAATAAAATAAAGGCGTGTTTGTTTGGTTCTTTTTGGTGACTTGAATATAATTAATGTCATCACTTGCCACGTAGATTTTCTATTATCCATGTATAGGGTTCCGTCTATGTGGAGAAACGGGTGTTAAAGGAGTGGTGGATGGGTAACTCTATTTAAAGATGGATGAGTATTTAATAACTCTTTAAAGTATAGTGAGTAAGTATTACGTGGAGAAACGGGTGTTAAAGGAGTGTTGGATGGGTAACTCTATTTAAAGATGGATGAGTATGTAATAGCCCTTTAAAGTATAGTGAGTAAGTAGTAACCATTTAAAGTTGAGTGATGATTCATTAAATTTACTCATATTAGGTGATGCAATGCATTACTATAATCCATATTTGAAGCAAGAAGATGTCCCAGGCTTATTTTTGAATCGAGCAACGGTAATTGAACCCACTGCATATTTGTAAATGATATTCAACTTAGAATCTTTAATTGTTAGCTGATTCCTCCAGAAAAAAAATTGCTTCTTCTGATGTTAAATGTGGAGTGAATCCCTTCT
This sequence comes from Fraxinus baroniana, assembly GCA_903798355.1. Classification (NCBI taxonomy): domain Eukaryota; kingdom Viridiplantae; phylum Streptophyta; class Magnoliopsida; order Lamiales; family Oleaceae; genus Fraxinus; species Fraxinus baroniana. Next base: position 12,660 of record CAIGRO010036475.1, on the reverse strand, counting down.
GTTAACTTCAATTGAAAAGTGCAAATCTTTGCCCCAGCTCAACCAAATCCACACTCTCCTAATAATCTCAGGCCTCTCAAATGCCTTCTATTACAATGCTATCATAAGGGCTTTCTCCAGTACTAAAAACCCATATAAATCAGTGACCACTTTTATCTCAATGTTGCGAAATGATGTCGTCCCCAATCATCTAACCTACCCTTTTCTTGCCAAGGCCACTGCACGGATTTTGAACCTGAAACTTGCTGGTTCTGTTCATGGACTTGTGTTTAGAACTGGGTATGCGTCTGATATGTTTGTTTCGAATTCTTTGGTCCATATGTATGGCTCTTGTAGTGATATCATGAGTGCGAGGAAAGTGTTCGACGAAATGCCTATGAAGAATTCGGTTTCGTGGAACTCTGTGTTGGATGCGTATGCAAAGTGCGGTGATGTGAATTTGATGAGAAAAGTGTTTGACATAATGCCTCATAGGGATGTTATATCGTGGAGCTCATTGATTGATGGCTATGTTAAGGACGGAAATTACGTGGAGGCCTTGGCCTTTTTCGCGAAAATGGGGGTGGATGGAGTCGAGGCGAATGAGGTTACTATGGTTAGTGTTTTGTGTGCTTGTTCTCACTTGGGAATGCTCGAGCAAGGGAGGACGATGCACAACTATATTATTGAAAATGGATTGCATTTGACCCTTACATTGAGGACGTCGCTTGTGGACATGTATGCTAAATGTGGTGCCATTGATGAGGCATTGGCTGTATTTCGTGGGGTTTCAGTTAGAAAAACTGATGTTTTGATATGGAATGCTATGATTGGGGGGCTCGCTACACATGGGTTTACACGGGAGGCACTGGAGATGAACGTAGAAATGCAGGATTTGGGAATCAGACCGGATGAGATAACTTACTTGTGTCTACTCAGTGCTTGTGCACATGGAGGTCTAGTGAAGGAGGCATGGAAATATATCAAGTCTATTGCTCAGAATGGCATGGTGCCAAAAACGGAGCACTATGCTTGCGTAGTAGATGTTCTGGCGCGGGCAGGTCAATTGAAAGAAGCATACGAGTTTATACAAGAAATGAAGCTGAAACCAACTGCTTCCATGTTAGGAGCATTGCTTAGTGGTTGTATAAATCATAGAAAGTTGGATATTGCAGAGGCAGTGGGGAAAATGCTAATCGAACTGGAGCCTGATCACGACGGTAGATATATTGGTCTTTCTAATGTTTATGCCGTTAAAAATTGCTGGGACAAATCAAGAACCATGAGAGAGGCCATGGAAACACGGGGAGTGAGGAAGGTTGCTGGATATAGCTACGTGGAAATTCTTGGAACGCTTCACAGGTTTGTAGCTCACGATCAGGCACATCCTCAATCAGAACAAATCAACTTGATGTTAAATATAATCTTAGAACGGATGACAATGAAATCAGATTGTGAAAGACGACAAGTATTATTCGATATGGAAGATATGTGAATTGCTAGCTTATTTATTTTGATATCTTATGAGGAAGCTGTTCATGTGAGTAATGTATGCTCTCAGTCTCTAAGCACTTTTCTTGCTCTTTGTAATGCAGTTCTTTGAGACCATAGTTCGTGACTATATATGTTTGTTACCATAATTTTCGGCATCAATGTAGCAGTAAATTTGCAATAAACAACAAGGATGATAGCGCAGAGCTTACCACTAAAACATAACCAGCAGCACATCCAAGCAACCGAGTACAAATAATACAGGTGTGAAGTAGCAAGAAAATACAACTCCTTTTTTGGACATGCAAGTCACAAGATGAAGCCAACTAGCAGTACAAACTAAAATATTGGTACTGAATTCCTGACTAAATTATCAAAATATCTCAAAATTATAGTCAGGTCAAGTTGTCATCAGCATCTGCACTGGTCCTTGACCGATATTGGCGACCTGGTTTCTTCAAGGAGCTGCTACCTTTCTCAATTCCTATATATGGATCGTCTTCTTCCATTGCACTGACTTCACTTTCTTGGGCATCCTCTTCTGCAACACCAATGGGCAATCCCTTTTGCTTAGCATCATCTCCCAGGGAATCATTACGTCTCTTCACAATTAAGTCATCTTCTGGCTTCTTTTTGGGAGTGAAAACTATTGATTTTGGGATGTCAGCACAAGTGTCATCCTGCGATGAGCTCTCAGTGTTTCCCTTACTCAACTGATGGAGAAAGTCCATGTACGCCTTTCGATTGGATTGCTCATCCATATCTTCAGATGAATCAAAAGAATATCGTGTGTATTTTGAAGGATTCCTCAGATAATCTGGAACAGCAGATGAATATTGTGAAAGATTAGATGCCTCTTGTGATGCTGCAACATCATCCCCTGAAGATGGCTCCGACGCTAAATCACTGGCTCTTGAAGGCTGTTCCTCAAAATTCTGAGTACTGCATTCATGGTTCAACATGAAGCGGACACGCTTCCTGGCCTTCGAGTCTATGTGACTTCCTCTTTTCTTCAGAATAGATTTTGGATTATAACCATCTAGTTCTGCATGGTTAAGATCTTCGGTCTCCACATCCAGGGCCACACAGCTATCAGCAACTTGTAAAGAATCAACATTCCCGGCTGCCTCCGCATCTTCTTTCAGCCTAAGTTTAGCAGCCATGTGATTTGCACGAGGATCTCTAACAACATCCTGGAATGCGTTCGGAAGCTCACCATAAGTATCAAGTCTCTCAAATCCATATTCAGCAACTTTCACGTCCCTCATATATAGGCGGTCACCAACCTCTTCCCTACAGACTGCCACTCTGTCATATTTATCTTCCTCTTCCTGCATAAACCAACCCAAGAATGGAAAATCAACTTCTACTATAAAAATGATTTGTGCAATGCATTTTTGCAGCCCCCAAGATGTGATTATCCCTCGTCACCAGACACATTTGATCCTCTCCATAGTGTCGACCAAATCTCCAAACTTTGGCCTTCTTAAAGAAGAGTGTCATTAAATCAACACTTATAAAACTGAGTAATTTATGCTGCTCAAATGTCTTGTCAGGTGCTATTTTCAACAGAAGAACTTAAAAGGTACAAGGAGATTATGGTAGGATCCACCCTCCCCACCCACCCAGCCACACCCCCAAAAATCTAAAAATCATGGAGAACAACCAAAATAAATCAGCATATACGTCCAAAAAAATATTGTTGAACATATAACCATCTTCATGTTGTTGTTGAACATATAACCATCTTCATGGTTGTATAATGTGCATAGCATATCAAAAATTTTATGAAAACTTAAAACAGTAAAACAAAATATCCATTTACTCTTCACTTACTGGATTAGGCTGGCATTATTAAATCTGACCTCATTGAGGATACTGCAACTAGTTTGGAAAGTCATGATAGTTTGGTAAAATTAAAGACCTGTTTAGCGGCCGAACTTAAATGCATTATCAAATCTGACCTCATTGAGGATACTACAACTAGTTTGGAAAGTCACGCTAGTTTGGTAAAATTGAAGACCCGTTTAGTGACCGAACTTAAATGCGGGTACCCATTTGGTCGCTCATCTTTTTCCTTCCAATTTGCTGGTCTTAACTGTATAATATGTTTCCTTTATAATATGTTTCCAGTTGGTCGGGCTGTCTGCGCCTGCTATCCAAACTCAAGGAAATGCTGAGTTGGCAAACTGAAGATTGTCTATACTCACATATTTGGTAGATGACTATTCTAGAAAATTGTGTGTATACTTATTCAAATATAAAATTAAACACGAGTAATTAATGGTGGCATGGAATTGTATAACACTGAGTTCAATAAGTTATGCAAATAAATGGTATTGTTAGACATACAAGAGTAACACACCCCTCAAAAAAAAAATGGCATTTTAAAGTGGATGAATATGACCATGTTAGATAAAGAGGTATGCTCATTTCTTCTGGAATTTCAAAAGCTTCTGGAGAGGCAGTGGTTACTGCTACTTATTTAAATAATTAATTACTTTACAGTTCCATTAGCTTCCTCACACAAGAAGAAAAATGGAGTGGAAAGTCTCCTACCTATGACCATTTAGTTGTGCATGATATGCACATACTATGACGCAAACTAGAGCCTAGATCCCTTAGATGCAACTTCAAAGATATCCAAATGGAACTGCAAGATGAACACACGGGCAGAGCCAGGATTCAACTGCCTTTTGGGGTATTATAATTTTTATTAAAGAGAAACTGCAACAATATGTACGAAGAAATTTCATTTATTTAAAAGCTAAAACACGGTTAGTTCAAATGTGCCCTTCAATATAGATATAATTAACGGTGTATTTTAACTTAAAAGATTAAAAAGAAAAGACAAAGAGAAGTATAAAGAACAAGCATTAACCAGTAACATCATTAACATTGAGAGCGTCGAGTTTAACGAACAAAGAACAAGCATTAATCTTTTCACAGAGAAATCGAAAAAATAAATAAATAATTATTCGTTGATGCTGTCCAGAAAATAGCAGCTTAAACAAATTAATAAAACTAGTTTATTCCCACCCGCAAGCCTATGAAAATTATGGAAAAATATTTTTCCATAAAAGAAATTTAAACAACAAATAACGGTAACAAATGGATCAGCCGATCAGCTTAATTATTGATTACAAAAAGTGTTTCAGTTATAATAAACCCTTATTTATCCGTCCAAATATTAACAAATTTGCTTACAGGGACGTGTGAAAACTGTTATGATACAAATCTCCTAAAATTTGGCCGGACTTTTTTAAAATTTAATGATGATAATGAAAGAATTTAAAAGTGAATACCTCATAGTCAAGGGTGCAGTCGCGGCCAATTAGGGATTGAACATCCCAGACTTCATCATCAGTAGTGTTGGTACCATGATGTTTGTTGTCTCCATTAATTTCATCCTCTTCTTCAAAATCGCTCAGCTCTTGAAGATCCGATTCCAAATGGGCCCCGACATCTGTTTCGGGTTTGTTCGGAGGGTAATCGGAGGGTCCAGATTCTTCAACTTCATCTTCATCTTCCTCTTCCTCTTCCCCTTTATTCCGATTCCATTCTTGTCTTTTGATTTCGTCGTCTGTGAGGCGCCACATTGAAGGGTTAACGCTCAAAGACGACGCCGTATTACCCAGCGACCCAAATACCTTGTCTACTCGAACTTTGAAGCTATCTTCCATAGCTGTCTCGTCCTGCTCTATACAAATAGTGCCTCATATATACCTCGAGTGTTGCTCGATAAGCATGGGAAATTAGCAGCGAGGGTCTCCAACTTTTGTAAAGGAGCATTTAAGTCATCTACCTTTCATTTTAGTATCTGTTCTACTAGAAGAATTTTTTTTTGGTCTGACTCAATGTTATCGAGCCTTGTTTGTTCCCCTTTAAAACAATTTTTTTTTAATTTGCATACTCATTTTTAACCATACATTTATATAATAAATTATTTTACACATAAATTAAAAAAAAAATTCTTACTTGTAATTACACGTTCACTAAAAAATCACTATTCAAAACATCATTTTTTCTCAATAATGGTCATCAAATTGGGGCTGAATTTCAATTTAATTTCCATTTGAGCAATTTAAATTTAATATAATCTTAAATTTCATATATCTATATCGACGTCTTCCAAATGACGATGCATACCATGACAAATTATCACTAATTGAGATCAAGACGCATCTTTTAAATTTTAATCTAAAATCATAGACATAATTCTTGTTTTACTATTCATTTTAGCGTACAACATTGTAATTATGTGGAAACCAATTACTTATGGAGGGTTAATTAAGCAACCTTCTTTTTCTTATGGACCTAGAGACATTTAGGGAGTGTTCGGTTATGCTTAAAATTCAATTAAAATTGAAAATGTGGTTTGTTATTGGGTCTCACCGTCTAATAAAAGTCAATAATAACGACTGATTTTTCAATTTTAATCCGATTTTTATCTCTACCTAACACGCCCTTAGCTCATGTTTGATACCGATTAAAATCTAGATTTTAATTTAAATCAAAATCAACATTTCCTTTCAACTACATATTTTATGACTCTACAACTTTTCAATCACTCATTTTATCAATTTCTGACAAATTTACTAAAAAAATTGATTTTAATTTAGGGACAACGCATCCTTGAAAATGAACTCTTTCTCAATGTTTTGAAGACTGAGGATCAAAGTATGCATTGTTAAACGATTGAGGACCTCTGCTGTCATTTTCCCTGTTTTCACTGAATCAACCTGAACAATTGCGACTCAAGAACCCTAAGCGAAGCAAAGATGATCCGGACGAGCATCCTTACTCGCAATTTGTGGAGCGGAATCAATGGCCACATAAAACAATCAATACCATTGGGGAGTAATAATTGTAGACAGAATGGGAGATGGTACAGCCTTATACCGATGGTGATTGAGCACTCTTCCCGGGGGGAGCGCGCCTACGACATATTCTCTCGCCTGCTCAAGGAAAGGATCATTTGCATCAATGGCCCTATCTCTGACGACACTGCCCACGTCGTTGTCGCCCAGCTTCTCTTCCTCGAGTCCGAGAATCCATCTAAACCCATCCACATGTACCTCAACTCCCCTGGTGGCTCCGTGACTGCTGGTACCCTCCTTTTCATTTCAGAATTATATTTCTTTTTCCGAGAACCGAAACCCAATCACTCTTCGTAGAATTCACTAAGAGGGTGCTAAAACTGCTTATAAACCCACAAGCAGGCCTTAATCATACATTTTCCTTACTTTTTTTCTGTTATTAATTTTCTCAATTTGCTGGAGCCGCTAAGAGGCATCAGAAAATGCAACTGCTGCTTCATATTTTTTTTTCAATCATTTCCAAGTTTCCTCTGTCCCCGGTGGCGCTGTCATTGATAGTTTCCTCCTTTCATTTCATTTCTGACTTATATTTACTTTGTGCAAATATCACAACACAACTGTCTCTAAAATTATAATTTTCTCAAATACTATGATAGTTGATGTTGAGGGTCTGAAGTATTTGGCCCAGTCAAGGAGAATTTTTCTGTCCCGACGTGAAATCAAGATTAAAATTGGAATGATTTCCAGCTGTATTTGAACATTGATCACACATTTTTTTCCTTACTTGTGTCTGTATATAAAGTTTCTGAAATCTTTTTGGACCTCTAAGAGGCATCAGAAAATGAAAATGCCATGCCGACTTGATGTTTTTTTTCTCACTCCCAAGTTTCGTCCTTAATCTTGAGAAAAGATTCAATTTTGCCCCAAATCGAGGTTTATTTAGTTTACTTATATCATACATTATACTTGATTGCCAATATTTACAAACTGAATCCTGAATATGATTTTTCATGCAGGTCTTGCTATCTATGATACTATGCAGTACATCCGATCTCCTATCAACACCACGTGCCTGGGCCAAGCTGCATCAATGGCTTCTCTTCTCTTGGCTGCTGGTGCAAAGGGTGAGAGGCGATCTCTCCCAAATGCTACCATTATGATTCACCAGCCTTCTGGTGGGTACAGTGGGCAGGCCGAGGACATGAAAATTCACACCAAGCAGATTATTCGGCTTTGGGATTCATTGAATGCGCTATATGTAAAGCATACAGGACAACCTATTGGAGTAATTCAGAAGAATATGGATCGTGATTATTTCATGACGCCTGAAGAGTCAAAGGAGTTTGGCATTATAGACGAGGTCATAGATCAGAGACCAATGGCCCTGGTGACCGATGCTGTTGCAAATGAGGGCAAAGATAAAGGTTTAAACTAGAGATTGCAGGTAAGATATATCCATCTCGTACATTTTCTCCCCTTTATGTTAAAGGATAATGCTTCTGTTCTCAAAAACTAACTACTTGTATGTAATTAGTGACATATCAACTCTTACATTACACTCATGCATAAATATGCGCATTTCTTTCTACACAAACATTATCCATCTTGTTCCCACAATGTTTATATATGGTTGATAATTGTTGTTATACTTTCTCTTCTCACTTTTTGATGGAATCCTTTGCTCCTTGTTTTTACCCTTTTGAGGGTTTAGTTTGTAGCTTTGTGCATAATGTTTGTTAATTATAGTTGGCATTTTTTAATCCTCAAGTTGTGTATGAAATACACCTTGATACTGATGAAGGTGATCACTTAGATGATGGTCTGGTTTATATATTGATTTAATCCAGCTGGTAAAACAATCAGCAGAAAAGATTTTCAGCTATGACACTTGAATGAATACATATAAGTTTGTTTCTTTCTACAGTAACTAATAATATAAGAATTATATGGGAAATTATGGCAATTCTAGTTTATATTGATTTTTAGTTATTCACAAGGAAGAAAAGCCATATCCTAGGTTAAGTATTAATTTATTATTTATGGATAAAATTTGATAAGAGTATCGAAGGAACTGATTTCTTTCAAATGATTGTGCCAGTCTTGCATTTGCTCCTTATCCCTTAATTGAAGGAAGAAGGAAGAATATGAAGTTGGTATAATTTCCTCTTTTCTTGAAAGTTGTGTGATATTTCTCTTGTGCATGATTTAATACTAATTTTTCAAGTCCATATGGTGCATTCGTTTTGCTTCATGTGGGTTACATTCTTCAGAAGTTCATTTTCTCCAAAACTATGGGTGGACTTCAATAACAAATCCTTGAAAGAATTGAGGGATTTTCTCCTCACGAGTTAGAATACTAAAATGTTTGAGGAATTTTAAGTTCTACATAATGGTGATTAGACAAACTATACTTTTTGGTACTGATAGGTAGTTGAAGGACAAAACATCCATAAGATGAATGTTGGCGAAATAAGGATTTAAAACAATAACTGACTAAATGTAATATGGATAAAACAAGAAATGATAATATATGTCAACAAGTGGAGGTGGCATTAGTTGGGAATAATCTATGGAAATGTTAACTTATGTACTTTGTGCACGTCTTTCGTCTTTCGTCTTTCGAAGACCTAAAGAAGTCTTCATTCACAAGAATGTTCCCAGTAACACAAGTTAAAAGAGGAGGTAGATGTAGACCAAAAATAATATAGTTTACTATGTATGTGAAGGCTTTGATAGTATTGGATGCTCATATCGATGGAGATGGGGACATGGATTAAAGGAGGAATGAAAGGATTCAGTTTACCAACCTAAATTTATTATGGATGAGGCTTACACTCGAGTCTTCATTTTCAGGACTCCATAATGTTTATTTGATTAAAAATGCCCTAAAAATTCTCTTGGTTAAACTCTCTGGAAATGGTATGATGAATTGGAATTTTCGGTTTAGGAGGAACTTGAGAGGGAGGGAGGTTTAGACTTGGCATCTTCATTGACTCGTTTACGTGAAACCTTATTGATTAAAGGTTGTGGAAGTGAGGGCCCTCAGAATCCTTCTCTTGCAAATCATTTTGTAATGCTCTAGTTGTTTTGCCAATTAAAAAGAACTTCAAATGAAGCAGCTTCTCTAGTAATAAATTCACCAAAATAAAGAAAGAATAATTTTAATCATCAGAATCAACTCAATAAAAAGAACTTACGTCCAGGCTCACAAGTTCAACAAATCAAAATGAAAAAAGGAAACTGGGAAATATAGAAAGAAAAAAAATCTTTTGTATTATATCTCTTTTTTATTGATTCCAACGTGAGCAACAAAGTTCTAAATTACAAGGTTTATATAAGCTATTGTATACATGCATCAGAAAAACTGTTTGCAGAAATCACAGAGTATGAAACAGATTTTTTGAATTGAAAAATCCGTTGAACCGATTTCTCATTCTGTTGAAACTCTCATTGACCAAGACTTTCATACAATATTGTAGCATCGAATTGTTTTAACTTTTGAACTGGACGAGCTGTACACCAACCTATCTTATCACCGTATATATCTCCACGAGTGTTTGAATAGTTGTGGAATAGTCATCCTTATCTCTCCATTTTGTGAACCTCCTTATCTCTCCAAGTATTATCCTCACAAACTCATATGTTGAGCTGAACTGTTTTAATATCCTCCCTCAAACTGTGCCGGGACTGGAGGCAAAGTTTGTTACGAAATAGTATGAGAGGCTTTTGACATGGGTTTTGTAAATATATCTGCCAGTTGAGCTGTTGTGGAGACATATCGAGTGACAAGTAGACTGAGTGCAACTCGTTCCCGAACAAAATGATAATCAAATTCAATATGTTTGCTTCGATATTAAAACAGTTCAGCTCAACAAATCAATTTGTGAGGATAATACTTGGAGAGATAAGGAGGTTCAAAAAATGGAGAGATAAGGATGACTATTCCCACAACTGTTCTGTTCAAACACTCATGGAGATATTTCTGGTGATAAGATAGGTTGGCGTACAGCTCGTTCAGTTCAAAAGTTAAAACAATTCGATGCTACAATATTGCGTGAAAGTCTTGGTCAATGAGAGTTTCAACAGAATGAACAATTTTTCAGATAATACTTCGAGAGATAAGGAGGTTCAAAAAATGGAGAGATAAGGATGACTATTCCCACAGTTGTTCTGTTCAAACACTCATGGAGATATTTCTGGTGATAAGATAGGTTGGCGTACAGCTCGTCCAGTTCAAAAGTTAAAACAATTCGATGCTACAATATTGCGTGAAAGTCTTGGTCAATGAGAGTTTCAACAGAGTGAGCAATTTTTCAACTCCAAGTATTATCCTCATAGACTGATTTGTTGAGTTGAACTGTTTTGCATCACCTTTAAGCTTACCCAGGTCTGAAGTCCCATGGTGGTTCACCCCTTCTCTTTTTATTTTCATACAATGGCACTAGCTAAAATTCATTATTGAGGGTGGCCAATGGTTCCAATAATGTAGCCACCATTCATTGGCATAAAATCAAAATCTAGTACTGGCATGAACTCAAATATCCACTCCGGCGCAAAATCAAGCATGACCTTGAATTTATTGACTGTTGTGCGAGAAATTGGATGAGGACAGAGTTTGGGTGTGCTTCGAAGCGACTATATTGTTGCTTTGTTGTGCATGTGCATTACATCTAGATCAATGAGAATTTATTTGCATGTTTGATATATTGTCGCTTGAAGAAGATTGCAATGATGTTTCATCTCAAAAATCTCATTCATCTTGCACAAAGGTTCCTAGTCAATTAGATATTACTCCCCATTCTCCCATCATTCCACTCGTTTCTCAAGTGATTGGTTCATGCCCAACTCTGATACCAAATACTACCTATACAAATTGTCTGCACTGAAAATGAAATAATAAAAATAGAAAATAAGAAAGAGTAGGTTAATCCAAGTAAACTAGATGTCCCAAGATAGTATTGGTGCTCCAAGGAACCAATAAATTAACCTTCCCATATACAACTCAATGTTGCTGAAATAATTTATCCGCTATCTACATATAACAACCTATCACTAATTCACTATTATCCTTGACCAATTCAAATATATAAAAATTAAAAAAAAAAAGAAAAAAAAAAGAAAAATAATTAATAAAATTGGTTTACCATCCTTGCTAAGCTATTACTAGTTAAAAATTATGCTGATGCATAAGGAAAAAGCATGTACAGATCATATTAATTCCCATCTGAAGTAGTCTAGTATGATGTAAGCTGAGAGTTGCAGACTTTTTTAGGGTGAATAATTACTTTAGTTGGACCAACTAGCCAAACTAGCAATAGCCCATAGAAGTGTAAGAATCTGGTCACTCACTTTTCTCTGGCATGGCTCAACTTTGCACCCCTTACTACTGCTAAAAAAATAAGCAGAGCTGTCCATGTGAAGAACCAACAAAATATTAAAACTATTCAACTATTCCTAAGTCCCAGCTATATTCATTGAATGCATGTCAAACCAAAATTAGGTTGACATTTTTCAGGCTTTGTTACCCTTGAAAACATGGTTCCTTGGTATATTTTTGCCTTGAGCCCTCATTTTCATGAGGTCAATTTAGTAATCAAATAAACCCACAATGATTGGCAACTGCCTCATAACTGGACCAATTGAACTGTTCTTATTTGTATAGGCTTTTGAAACAGTCACTTCTTCCCCTTCCAGCCTTTATACATTGAAGAACTGCCGTCGTTTGTCATTCTCTAATTAAGGTTTTCTCTGATTAAGGTTGTCTCGTGTGCTATAATGTATTTAGCAGCAAAGCAGATTAATGTTTTTGTTTTTGTTTCCCCTCTAAAAATCAACTCAGATCTCTGTAAGAAAATTTATTACTATTTAAATTATGCATTTTGTGTTGTCTTGAGAGATAGGGAGGTAGGGCTGGAGATATGGGCTGGTGGGGGAATGTGTTAATTGCAAACTTAGGCTGTGATCATTATCAACTCTTATTGCTTCTGTTCAGTTTTCTTTCTCTGTTTCACAAGCTATAAGATACGTTCAGTGTACATGTTTCACAATTCTCTGGAGTGAATAACGCTATATGGGGCTTTTCCTCCTATGTAACCAAAGCTGATTTGCTATTGATATTTTTGTTCATTTGTATCTTCATTTTCTTGCTGTGGGGCATTTGACTGCGTTAATGTTACTGACCCCTGTTGTTTTTGGTTCTGGTGCAGTACTCTTGGTTCCCATGGTGCATTTCCCATCTTAGGATCAAGGGAATTCTTTTTGGTCGGCCTTCCTTAAGACCTGTTATGAGCACACATTGAGAAGTTCTCATTCGTCCATCACCTATTCGAGCATATTTATTTTTTGCATTTTCCTTTTCCACCACATCCAT